>JAWQFJ010019713.1:220000-232500 GCA_034096865.1 Theodoxus fluviatilis | reverse complement strand
TTGGTTTGATATCTGTAGTAAACGTCGGCATTTATACCCATGCCTGTAACGAGGTAGCAGACGACACACATTTTGGGATTCCCTTGACCTTCCTTTATGACTGGTGATGGTTATCTCCCTTTTGTTATTAATGAATTTTCGACCCTAATGCTTCTAGGAAGTTGTCTATTCGATCAAGAGGGATATAATTGAATGTGAAATCATTTTGGGGGTTCATGTATCCAAAGAGGGCCTCCAAAACCGCCTACTTTTAATGGTAGCGTGCTTTTAAAGTAATTAAATAAACCGACCAATCGAAACTCCTGAGCCTGCTACATCGTAGCAAAGATGAAGCAGAGTGCAAGGGAACGCAGGGTATGTGTTCAGTCTACTTCTGATTTCCCAAAGTCAACTCTCGTGGCGGAAACGTCACACTTAGAACGGCTTTTCAAACCAGCAAACTGAGACAACTTGTGTCATACATGATTACCTCAGCAACAGCAGTGGGTGGCTGTCCTAGCGCCTTGGCAGGACGACTGTCTTGTCCGCCGAGCAGGTGAAGCATGCCAGCATGGGCCTAATCTTGCCAGGCGCGCGCCGGCCCAGCCTGTAGGCTGGCGGGACGCTTGCTGGAAGGCAGCCAGGCAGAGCGGCGTTCACCACGTCCACCGCGTGCGGCGCGCACCCCTCCTTCTCGGCGTTCCGCTTCAGGGACGCCGTGGAAAATGACGTCGTCTCGGCGATTGCAGATATGTCCTTCTTCCAGCCTGTCTTCCAATTCCTTTAGTGGGAACTCCATACCTTCAGTACAGAGGGAGAGAGAGAGAGAGGACTAGACACCGACATGCTTGAATAACTTTTCTTCTTCCAGCCGTGACAGGTTTGCAAATGCCAACAAGCACCTTGCTATTGGATCGGTGTTTTTAGAATTAACAGTCGCCCTCCATTCCCCTGACACACTTCTATTCTACAGTAATGCACGAGAGAGAAAGTGGCCGAGATGTGAGAAGCAATGGAGAAAATTCCGTGTGTCTGATTGTTCCAAGTAATTCATCAACACACTGCCTGTACACATGGTGACAAGAAAGGTTTCGCCAGAGGGGCAAATGGAGAACAGACAGCGTGGTCTGTTCAGCACGCTGTAGCGTCAGAAGCCCGCCCTCTGCTGTGTGTTGCTGCCTTGCACGACACAGTCACTTTGTTGCCAGCAGTCCATCTTTTCCATTGGATGTCAGCGCCCTAGCTTTGATTCGTGACAGGTCATACAGCCGTGCTTGTAGTGTACATAGGACCCCCTCTCAATCAGGGTGAGGGAGGCACAGCGTCCACCCCCTTCAGCACGCAGCCCCCTCTCAATCAGGGTAGGAAGGCATAGCGTCCCACCCCTGCAGCACGCAGCCACCCCTCTCAGTCAGGGTAGGGAGGCACAGCGTCCCACCCCCTTCAGCACACAGCCATCCCTCTCAATCAGGGTAGGGAGGCATAGCGTCCCACCCCCTTCAGCACACAGCCACCCCTCTCAATCAGGGTAGGGAGGCATAGCGTCCCACCCCCTTCAGCACACAGCCACCCCTATCAGTCAGGGTAGGGATAAACACAGCGTCCCACACCGCCCCACCACCTTCAAGCGCAGCCACCCCTATCAGTCATAGTAGGGAGGCTTACCGTCCCACCCCTTTCCCTGCAGCCCGCAGTCACCCCGCTCAGTCAGGGTAGGGAGACATACACGACTGTGCAATGCTGGCCGTTTAGTTCACACGAGCGGGTATAGGATACCAGAGTCAGATGTAGGTCAGGCAATCTTGAAATAGAAATGCAGCGAGAGGAACGCTTCGCGTCGCCTAGCAAGCGGGCAATCTCTGTACCTCTGGTTTTTGTACAGCCTTTCTCTACTCATTTTTGCAATGTGTATGGAAGTAGTACTTCAGAAGAGAGAGAGAGGGGAAATTCTTCTTTATGTGGATATCCGTCATGCACATACGAGTTATGGTCTATCAGCGACTTGTCTTCAATGTCTGGCCTCGAGACAGAAATGCAGCTTACGTCTGGCTATTTACTGCATCTTCAAACCAACACAGGTTAGAGCACACATTTAATGTGATACAAATGTTTACTATAATGAAAACTTTAATAAATAATTTCGACATGTCTTACCAGAAATGGGCAGATATTTGCGAATCGGCGTGAAATGAAGTAAACATTCACAAAATATTTGCATGAATGAATGCAATTTACAGCAAGAATGCTGTTTTATCCGGCGATAACTTAAATTACTCCATTGACTCACGCTAAACTTCTTACTTCTCTATGGACATTGCTATTTCTTGTATCAGCTGAGTTTGTACCTTGAACGCATAATGTTCCCGATATGTACGTAGCCACATCTCTATTTCTTTGACAATCTTTTCCATCCATTAAATGCTGTAGTTGAGTGTGAAGACAGTTCCACATATTTGGCAATAGATATTCCACTCAGCTCTTTAAATCTGATACAATGTAGGATAAAGTGCACTTTGTCCTCTATGCTGTCTTTACAGGATGGACATATATTATTTTCGCTTTGATTCTTTGCATATTGGTTATTCGTGCCAAGGGAGTTGAGTTCCATTCTAAATCGGATGAAGACATCTCTAAGCTTCTTAATAGGTATATCATTAAGATATATTTCACGTTATGATCTTACATTTGTATGATCTGTAAAATACAAATATATGCCTTTCATCAATTTTTAATGCGTACCTGATGGTAGCAGTCTCGTAATCTCTTCTTTAGGTTTCGTAGGAAAGCCTTCTCATTAGTTGTTTAACCATCTTTCCAAACGTATGCAAAGTATTTCTTGGATAAACACTCTTCGACATATTCACCCAGTTCCAATGCTTTACTTGTATAGATTTACGATGTCTAATTCTGTTATCATGTAACAGCCATCTCTCTCCTCTTGACAGCTATCCCCCTCGTCTAAAAACCATGGCTTTAGTTTTTTCTACGTTAATTCAGAGAACTAGGGTACTGAACACTCGGACCAGATGGTCTATTTGGCACTGGAGACCCGCTGGTGTGCTGGAGCTGGCAGTGGAGCTGGCTGTGCTGTTCCGTGCTGTGCTGGAGCTGGCTGTGCTGTGCTGGAGCTGACTGTGCTGTCCTGGAGCTGGCTGTGCTGGAGCTGGCTGTGCTGAACCTGGCTGTGCTGGAGCTGGCTGTGCTGGAGCTGGCTGTGCTGGAGCACACGCACACTTCCTAGAAAACTTGACCGTTCTGCGCAGCGCTGGGCACCACGTCGTGGACGGACTGCTACGTCAGTGGACGGCCGACCGTGTCGGGCTTCGATCAAGCAGTCCTCCACTCCTTCACCTGTCGTCTGCTGACACAGTGGAAGTCCCCAAGCGTGTTCTCTGTGTCTGTGTGCAGTCTGGGGTTGAGGATGGGCGGAATGCCTGAACTGGTCTCGGACGAAGTTAGGTGTCCAGTCTACTTCTAATTTTCCAAAGTCAACTTTCATGGCGGAAACGTCACACCATGAACAAGCTTTTCAAACCAGCAACCTGAGACAACTCGTCACACAAGATCACCTCAGCAACAGCAGTGGATGACTGTCCTAGCGCAAGTCTTATCATTACATGCAAACAAATGTTCGATCACGTGCCACACAAATGCATACACGAATACTCACAGCAGTACACTCTCACTTGCACCCACTGACACATGGCAGCACGCACCGTGGCAGCTCCAACTACACAAGAGTATAAACTGAAAACTTGGGGAAATGTTTAGTCAGGTTTCTCTGAAGAGGGCAGACATTTTGAAATGAGGCAGATCTACCAATCTACTCGATCACGGCAAAACCACTACAGCTGCAGACGCTCACCCAGCACAGCAGGGATGGGTTATGTCCCCTGACATCCACGGAAATGGGAAGAAGAAAAACAAGTAGCACTGACCTTAGTCTGTTTCCCACGTGTGCAGGACTTTCCCCTGGCCTTCCTGCCTGTCCCTCCTGTGGCAGTGTTGCCAGGGGGCTGGGGCTTGTCTTCCTCTGACGTCATGGGGGGTGGTGGGGCAGAAGGGGGAGGGGTCTGTCTGCTGCCAGCACTGGAGGACGCCATGTCTGGCTCTGTCATAGTGGCTGATGTGACCCTGGATGTCGGTTCAGATGGGGACGATGATTTAACCGTCTGTCAACATCTCCAGTGGCTTGATGCTTTTTCCAGTGTGTCCGAAAGTTGTCAGGCCACTGCCTCCAAAAGAAGTGGCGATTCTACTGACAGAGTTCAGTCACCGCCTTGGTCCCAAGTGACGCCCACGTTCAGCTGTCACTGACTGTCAGTGTCACGGCAAGGCTTTTGGGATATGCGTAATTTCCTCCCTCACTGGTGATTCACTGTTGAGTCAACAGGTCGAAAGCGAAAGTGGGGAGGAACAGTGAAAGAATACGGCATTTCCCCTGGCATTCACAAACGAGGGCTGTTAAACAGACTTTCCCCTGCACACGAAAAGAAAGCGACTGTACGACAGCCTGGGTGGGCAGTTGGGAGGTCGTGTTGCCTGTATTCTACACCATACTCTCCGTAGGCGCTGCATTCCATTCTTAGTATGGCCACTTTGTCCTCTCTGCTGTGTGCAGAAACCGAGGTCAGACTGAGAGAGACGCTGGAGCCTGTCCCATCAGCACCACTCCCATAGACCGCACTCCCTTCCAGAGAACATCTAAGTCCAGACTGTCAGCTTTGCTGGCCTCCCGCCACAGCTGTCTCTGTCTGCCTGCAGGCGTGTGTGGCGTGACTGCCTGCTGCACGCTAGAGCGGTGGCTCGAGGCAAGTCCGGATAGCTGACAGTGACAAAAATAGAACAGCTGTTGAGCAACAAGGCAATCGTTCAAAAGTGGGGCACAAACACACCACCGTGTCAGGGCTACTGATAAGAAAAGCGTTATTACGTTTTAGAAAAAATAACTTGTCACTATCGTCACTGCCTTTTCATTGCCAGGCCTTTTTGGGGGTCACGTTGTGCACTCACTAATTTTGATTTCCAATACGTGGGATAAGCATTTCATTATATTCATGCATTTGGACAGTGCCTCTGCTAGCTGTCTCATCTGAGGCACTTTCTCTTTCATGTGCAGCAGTGCAGCAGTAGTGTGTCTGGTGCATGGAGGAGGACTGTGATGTTCAAAGAGGGTGGTGCAACAAGGGCAGGGTGGGTTGGCATTTGCAGTCTGATGGACCGGAAGGAGAGAATGTATTCGAGCAAGTCGGTTTCCAGTCGGGGTGGAACAGTCCATCGCCACGACACAGCCAGACGTGTGCTGCCCAACATCGTCTGTCTTGTCCGTAGGTAGGCTACCTGCACTGTAAAACACACACACACGCGTGCGCACATGACAGAAATTGCCTTTGAGCGGTTCTAAGAAAATCGAGTTTGTCAACTGAATTCCTGAAAATACTCAAAGCTGTGTACTCCCATGTACAAGCTGTGTGCTCCCATGTACAAGCTGTGTGATCCCATGTACAAGCTGTGTACTCCCATGTACAAGCTGTGTACTCCCATGTACAAGCTGTGTGCTCCCATGTACAAGCTGTGTACTCCCATGTACAAGCTGTGTACTCCCATGTACAAGCTGTGTGCTCCCATGTACAAGCTGTGTGCTCCCATGTACAAGCTGTGTGCTCCCATGTACAAGCTGTGTACTCCCATGTACAAGCTGTGTAGTCCCATGTACAAGCTGTGTACTCCCATGTACAAGCTGTGTACTCCCATGTACAAGCTGTGCACTCCCATGTACAAGCTGTGTGCTCCCATGTACAACCTGTGTGATCCCATGTACAAGCTGTGTACTCCCATGTACAAGCTGTGTACTCCCATGTACAAGCTGTGTACTCCCATGTACAAGCTGTGTACTCCCATGTACAAGCTGTGTACTCCCATGTACAAGCTGTGTACTCCCATGTACAAGCTGTGTAGTCCCATGTACAAGCTGTGTACTCCCATGTACAAGCTGTGTACTCCCATGTACAAACTGTGTGCTCCCATGTACAAGCTGTGTACTCCCATGTACAAGCTGTGTGCTCCCATGTACAAGCTGTGTACTCCCATGTACAAGCTGTGTAGTCCCATGTACAAGCTGTGTATTCCCATGTACAAGCTGTGTAGTCCCATGTACAAGCTGTGTAGTCCCATGTACAAGCTGTGTACTCCCATGTACAAGCTGTGTAGTCCCATGTACAAGCTGTGTACTCCCATGTACAAGCTGTGTACTCCCATGTACAAGCTGTGTAGTCGCATGTACAAGCTGTGTACTCCCATGTACAAGCTGTGTAGTCGCATGTACAAGCTGTGTACTCCCATGTACAAGCTGTGTGCTCCCATGTACAAGCTGTGTACTCCCATGTACAAGCTGTGTACTCCCATGTACAAGCTGTGTACTCCCATGTACAAGCTGTGTGCTCCCATGTACAAGCTGTGTACTCCCATGTACAAGCTGTGTAGTCCCATGTACAAGCTGTGTATTCCCATGTACAAGGTGTGTAGTCCCATGTACAAGCTGTGTAGTCCCATGTACAAGCTGTGTAGTCCCATGTGCAAGCTGTGTACTCCCATGTACAAGCTGTGTAGTCCCATGTACAAGCTGTGTACTCCCATGTACAAGCTGTGTAGTCCCATGTACAAGCTGTGTAGTCGCATGTACAAGCTGTGTACTCCCATGTACAAGCTGTGTGCTCCCATGTACAAGCTGTGTACTCCCATGTACAAGCTGTGTAGTCCCATGTACAAGCTGTGTACTCCCATGTACAAGCTGTGTACCCCCATGTACAAACTATGTAGTCGCATGTACAAGCTGTGTACTCCCATGTACAAGCTGTGTACTCCCATGTACAAGCTGTGTAGTCCCATGTACAAGCTGTGTACTCCCATGTACAAGCTGTGTACTCCTATGTACAAGCTGTGTAGTCCCATGTACAAGCTGTGTACTCCCATGTACAAACTGTGTACTCCCATGTACAAGCTGTGTACTCCCATGTACAAGCTGTGTACTCCCATGTACAAGCTGTGTACTCCCATGTACAAGCTGTGTACTCCCATGTACAAGCTGTGTACTCCCATGTACAAGCTGTGTAGTCCCATGTACAAGCTGTGTACTCCCATGTACAAGCTGTGTGCTCCCATGTACAAGCTGTGGGCTCCCATGTACAAGCTGTGTACTCCCATGTACAAGCTGTGTACTCCCATGTACAAGCTGTGTACTCCCATGTACAAGCTGTGTACTCCCATGTACAAGCTGTGTACTCCCATGTACAAGCTGTGTACTCCCATGTACAAGCTTACTCCCATGTACAAGCTGTGTAGTCCCATGTACAAGCTGTGTACTCCCATGTACAAGCTGTGTAGTCCCATGTACAAGCTGTGTACTCCCATGTACAAGCTGTGTACTCCGATGTACAAGCTGCGTACTCCCATGTACAAGCTGTGTAGTCCCATGTACAAGCTGTGTACTCCCATGTACAAGCTGTGTACTCCCATGTACAAGCTGTGTACTCCGATGTACAAGCTGTGTAGTCCCATGTACAAGCTGTGTAGTCCCATGTACAAGCTGTGTGATCCCATGTACAAGCTGTGTACTCCCATGTACAAGCTGTGTACTCCGATGTACAAGCTGCGTACTCCCATGTACAAGCTGTGTAGTCCCATGTACAAGCTGTGTGCTCCCATGTACAAGCTGTATACTCCCATGTACAAGCTGTGTGCTCCCATGTACAAGCTGTGTAGTCCCATGTACAAGCTGTGTACTCCCATGTACAAGCTGTGTACTCCCATGTACAAGCTGTGTACTCCCATGTACAAGCTGTGTAGTCCCATGTACAAGCTGTCTGCTCCCATGTACAAGCTGTGTAGTCCCATGTACAAGCTGTGTGCTCCCATGTACAAGCTGTGTAGTCCCATGTACAAGCTGTGTACTCCCATGTACAAGCTGTGTAGTCCCATGTACAAGCTGTGTGCTCCCATGTACAAGCTGTGTAGTCCCATGTACAAGCTGTGTACTCCCATGTACAAGCTGTGTACTCCCATGTACAAGCTGTGTAGTCCCATGTACAAGCTGTGTAGTCCCATGTACAAGCTGTGTACTCCCATGTACAAGCTGTGTACTCCCATGTACAAGCTGTGTACTCCCATGTACAAGCTGTGTACTCCCATGTACAAGCTGTGTACTCCCATGTACAAGCTGTGTAGTCCCATGTACAAGCTGCGTACTCCCATGTACAAGCTGTGTACTCCCATGTACAAGCTGTGTAGTCCCATGTACAAGCTGTGTACTCCCATGTACAAGCTGTGTAGTCCCATGTACAAGCTGCGTACTCCCATGTACAAGCTGCGTACTCCCATGTACAAGCTGTGTAGTCCCATGTACAAGCTGTGTAGTCCCATGTACAAGCTGTGTACTCCCATGTACAAGCTGTGTACTCCCATGTACAAGCTGCGTACTCCCATGTACAAGCTGTGTAGTCCCATGTACAAGCTGTGTACTCCCATGTACAAGCTGTGTAGTCCCATGTACAAGCTGTGTACTCCCATGTACAAGCTGTGTACTCCCATGTACAAGGTGTGTAGTCCCATGTACAAGCTGTGTACTCCCATGTACAAGCTGTGTACTCCCATGTACAAGCTGTGTGCTCCCATGTACAAGCTGTGTACTCCCATGTACAAGCTGTGTACTCCCATGTACAAGCTGTGTACTCCCAAGTACAAGCCTGCGTGCGCAGGAATGGGGCCCTGTCTGATCCTTGTGATTGCCAGGTTGGCGTAAAGCAGGGGGCAGTTGAGCCCCCGATAATATTTTGTCTATAATGAAATGCATCGCAGAGTAACTCCGTAGACATGGGCGACATGGTGTGCAGCTACTACTATGGTCGATAGAGATTTTCTCACTTATCTTTGCAGATGATGTCTGATTACTCTCCACCACACCAGTAGGCTTGCAGCGTCAAATAGACAACTTGTATTGTATATCTAATGGACTTGGATTAACTGTAAACATCGATAAAACCAAAATAATGATATTTCGTAAGGGCGGATTTATGGGCCGAGGCGAAAGATGGAATTAGGAAGGGACAGAGCTGGCAGTAGTTAACCAGTACAAGTACCTCGGTTTTACATTCACAACAAAGCTGTCTGTAGCTTCCGCCCTGGACACTCAGGTGGTAAGGGCCAAGAAGACAACTGTTCAGTTGCTAAAAACCATGTGGAGTCTCAACAATCTCAACACAAGTGTTTTCTTCCGACTATATCAGTATATGATTCCCAGGTGCAACCGTCCTTGCTGTATGCCTCAGAGTTGTGGGGACTAGAAAAAAGACAATGTATGCAAAGGGCTCACCTATTTGCATGCACACGGTTTTTGAATGTTGATGTGAAATCCTCCAGTACTAGGTGTCAAGGCAAATTGGGTAGATATCCACTACATATAAACTTGACTGTACGCGCGGTGAAATATTGGCTTAAATTATGTAAGATGCAATCGAACAAGCTGCTCAGGCAAGCCTATTTAATGTTACAAAGAGAAAATGTCACTGAAAGGCTTAGCTGGACAAAATCAATAGATCTTTGTTCATCAAAACTAGGTTACGCATACGTGTGGATGAGTGGTGGCACCAACAAAGATAGAGGTTTTATTCGAGCACTTAAACTGAGACTACGAGATTGTTACCGACAAGATTGGAACTCGAAAATTGCGAGTAGTGATCGTTTTACTCTGTACAGTTCCTTTACAACAATATTTCAATGCGAAAGCTACCTGAATTTTATAAACATAAAAAGTTCAGGGATGCATTTGCACGTTTCCGTCTTGGGAACAATGCTCTCAGAACGAACGTGAGATGTACAGATCAAATCTCCAATAAAGACTGTCCATTCTGTAGAGAAACTGAGGACGAATGTCTTTTATGTTGCGCTGCTATGTATATAACGATATTAGAAATAAATACATCCTCAAGTATATACAAAAACTAAGAAATGGACATGTGGCACAACTATTGGACGGGGATGACTGTAGAAAAACCCGTGATGTCGCTATGTACATACATTATGCGTATAAACGGCGTATGGAGAAGCAAGAACAGTCTCAAAGCAAAACTAGCATTGGCAGTGAACATGCACTGCAGGTGAGAGGACCTATTCTGGCAACTAACAACTTGTAACAACCACATGATGTATTTGATGTTGAGTTTTATTTTATTGATAATAGCTAAGCAACCAGAACATAATTTTTTAATGCACATAGTCTTGATTATTTATTGTCTGAACTCCCTTTCTGACTTGTAGTTGCTCCATTACACCCATGTTTGGATGTACTGATTAATGCGAAGATGGATCATCGGTCTTAATTTCTGTCTGTCTGTCTGTCTGTCTGTCTGTCTGTCTGTCTGTCTGTCTGTCTGTCTGTCTGTGCGCGCGCGCGTATGCATGTATGTGCGTGTGTGTCTGTCTATCTCTCCCTCTTTGTTTTATGCACACGAACATGCACCACATACATGCGCATGTGCACACTGATCCTGTTTACTTTGTTTATTATCAAGAGATATGGCTGCACGTTACCTTACAATGGCCGGGGAAGAGTTCACCAGGGGTCATATGGTAATTAGCAGCGCAGCCTTATCGTAGGTTACACAACTTCCGGTGCTATATGTTGGGGTATGTTTCGGGTCTGTGTTGAGGAGTGATTATCGCTAGATCGTGGCAAAAGGATGGCATTAAAGCATGCAAAAAGTGTATTTAGATTTTTTTTAATAATCGAAAATAGTCATAATAGACTATTGTCACGTATACTTTCTGCACAAAACCCACAGAAGAGAAGAAAACAAACCACAACGTACATACCTAGCAGACGAACACGATCGAACCGTAGCCACTACGCCAGCAGAAGATCGAGCTAGTGTGATATGTTTCATGTAACGCAGATAACTGTTTAGTTCTGGCTTGAATTGACTATTTCGTTTCTCTGGTCAGGCGAGGACAGAAAATTCACGATCATAGAGTCGATGAGTGCATGATCAACTTGCCCGCATTCGACGTAATGTAACGTGTAAGATTATGACAAGAAAATGGCATTAAAACACAAAACAAAGTTTCATGACAACTAAATTCACCTATTATATTAATAACTGACCATTTTTGCACCTACAGCTAGTGCTAAAACCTTACAAAGCAAACAAAAAAATATACTGCGGTGAGTGTCCCGGTCACGCATCAAAACTCAGTGCACGAGTGATCGTTTCGCTTTTCTCTTATTTGTGTATCTGCTCCGACATGGTAAGCTGGCTGTGCCAAGAAACCAACATCTAAAATAATTAGAGTTAGTTGATACATTTTTCTTTATAAGGTAATGTCCGTGAGGAAGAAAACGCGTTACATTGACTTTCGCAAGCCCGATGCCTGTCGATTTTACCTCAACAAAATTGAGGTGATCGGCGGGCTTGATCCATATACCAGCTGACGCTCCCTATGGGTTAGGGGGGGAAGACTTGACCCACCGCGTCTCCCTTCGCGACTCGTAAGAGGCAATTAACCAGGTACATCGTGACTTGATTTGCGCTGACTCAGAACTATTCTAGTGGTTTTTGTGCTCGGTGGCCTTACGTAGCCTACAACGGCTGTAGTGATAAGCCTTAAAACTCCATCCATCCATCCATACCAGGTGACGAAGGACCAACTTGATCCAAAATTGAGGAACACTCCGCCAACGAGTGCCAGGGACATATTTAATTGTTGTAGGCCTACTCGGAACATCGGCGTACACGTTGGAAGAGTTAAACTAGTCTATCGATTCTTCGTAGCAGGATTCGTGGGAGATGTCTGTTGATTCTCGCCGGATGTTTGTCTCGAAAGATCAGATCTATTCTGTAAATCTTCTTTTTCCATCCTCTTCGTCTACCTTCGGTCACTCTTTACACAATCGGACCTTGATTGGTTTTCTCTGATGGTATAAAAAAGTAGGAGCGTTTGACTCCTCTTAATTTTTCTTTTTGTTGGTTGTTACAACAATTTTTCACGCAGCTAGAAGTCGGCATGGGTATGGTCTTTGGTCTCAAGTACCACAGCTTAGCAGACAGCGCTCGCCTCCTACCAACATGGCTGAAAGCACGTGGCTTCTACAAATAACTCCGGAAGTGACGACTACGCGTCTCCGGCCATTGCTTTCAGGATAGTCAGCTGAGAGTTATGTCCCTTACCCTGATTGTAAACATGGCAGAGTGGAACCGCTCGTTTAGTCGTTCTAAGCTTTAACAAGGAAAAGCACTGTACAGCCTCCACCATGGCAGAGAAAACGGCATAAGTACTTGTATGTTACTGTGCTTATAGTGTTTGTCCAATCGCCATCCACCATGTAGAACACTTATTACATCGAAAGCATCTAGTCTTTTCTTGTCGTGTCGTGTCGAGATTGCGCGTGATGGTGAGTCAAGACTCCAGATTTACTGTCATGCGATGAACGATGCCGGCTTTCGCTACTTCCTTCATTCCCTGTATTCTGA
>JAWQFJ010019713.1:210000-217500 GCA_034096865.1 Theodoxus fluviatilis | reverse complement strand
TGTAGGTGGTTGTGGCAGGTGTGGTAGTTGTAGTGGTGTAAGTGTAGGTGGTTGTGGCAGGTGAGGTGGTGGTGGTGGTGGTTGTGGTGTAGGTGTAGGTGGTTGTGGGTGTGGTAGTGGTAGTGGTGTAGGTGTAGGTGGTTGTGGCAGGTGCAGTGGTGGTGGTGGTGGAGGAGAAGGTGGTGGAGGTGGAAGTGGTGGTGGTGGTTGTGGTGTTGGTAGTGGTGTTGGTAGTGGTAGTGGTAGTGGTGTAGATGGTTGTGGCAGGTGTGTTGGTGGTGGTGGTGGAGGAGAAGGTGGTGGTGGTGGAGGTGGGAGTGGTAGTGGTGTAGGTAGTTGTGGCAGGTGTGGTGGTGGTGGTGGTGGTGGAAGTGGTGGTGGTGGTGGAGGAGAAGGTGGTGGTGGTAGTTGTGGTGTTGGTAGTGGTGTTGGTAGTGGTAGTGGTGTAGGTGTAGATGGTTGTGGCAGGTGTGTTGGTGGTGGTGGTGGAGGAGAAGGTGGTGGTGTAGGTAGTTGTGGCAGGTGTGGTGGTGGTGGTGGTGGAGGTTATGATAGTAATAGTACAGGTGGTGTTGGCAGAATGATATAGTAGTGGTAGCAGTAAATGTTGTGGTAATAGACTTGTCTATGGTAATTACTGTAGTAATAGTCATCGTTGGTAGTCCCTTGGTGTCAAGGATGACTGGCTCCACGCGTATCTCTGGAGTGGGTATGCAAATGACTCCACAGTCCCAGTCTGGACCGGCAGTAATAGTAGTAATAATGCAAGTAGTAAGTGTAGTAACAGAGGTAGTAATAATAGTTACAACAGTAAAAGTAGTGGCAGCAGTAATAGTTGTAGTAGTAATAGTAGCAGCAATAGTGGTAGTAGTAGTAGTGGTAGTAGTAACTAGTAGTAGTGGTAGCAGTAGTAGTAGTAGTAATAATTGCTGTCATCCTTGTTTTATTGTTTAACCTTGATTGTGAAAGTGCTGCACAGCTGTTAAAAACAAGGCTTTTCATCGATAACCACATGCTTCTAATGTAGACAATATTTTGGCAAGCCATTGTCATCCTTGTTGCATTGGAAAAGTGCTGCACACTTGTTGAAAAGTGAGATCTTGCCAATCATTACACAAGTTTCTTGCTGATAGCCACATGCTTCTCATGCAGACAATATTTTAGCAGCTTGATCCTCTCTTGATTTGGACACCTACATAATTTTTATATTCAATTGTTACACATTCATTCTTAAGCAGAATACCTTTATGCCAGAATATGAAGGTCAAGAAAGGTTGGTTTGAAATTGTTGTAGTAAACAGAGCATGCTGGGAGTGTTTCAAGTTAGCAAACTGCACCAATGAGGTGACTGCAGTCACAACTTTTATTGAATACACTGTTTTTCATGCAGTGTCAGCATTTCATGTTCAGAAAAAGCTGGACTGATATAATCAATTTTGTTGAATACACCCAGTTTTTCATGCAGTGTCAGCATTTCATGTTCAGAAAAAGCTGGACTGATATAATCAATTTTATTGAATACACCCAGTTTTTCATGCATTGTCAGCATTTCATATTCATCAAAAGCTGGACTGATATCACCACTTGGGTGCATTCATTCTCTATGCCTTGTCAGTATTTTATGCTGGTTAGGAAAAAAGAAAATTGTGGTTGCAGTAACCTTACTGACCCTTTCATTTCCCCCTGCCAACCTCAAACTTTTTTCATTCAATTTCAAGCAAAAAAAAAAAAGAAGAAATTGATGGAAAACAACAAACTGCATGCTATCCCATCTTCCCTGCCCTATCAGCTCTCAGGAAGTTCACTATTTACATTTTGTAAAAACATTTTCAGTGAAAGAAAAAGTTGACATATGTTATTGTTAAACTTTAATCTTGCCTCTTCAAAAAAAAAGGGGGGGTGGGGAATTTAAGTTCAGTCCAACCTACCAACCCCTTTTTGATTTTGTGTGTGGCAATGTTACCAATACCACAGCTATCTTTTTTTTCTTCTTAATAAACTCAACTCCATGGCTATCAGCTTCAATCTTTTACCCATGAAATTCTACCATTGATGAAATCTTGTGGATAAATTTATGTATGAAACACATGTATGCACTGTACACACAGTCTGCCTTGAAACATGTGTAGTACACACATTTTATCCATCCATGACAAGTCAGGGGTGTGCAGTAGTGGAAATGGAGAGAAGTTTCACTTTTCACTTAAAGCCAGTTCTTAAAGCCGGTTCTTAAGTAGCAAAGTGCATCACCACTGCATGGTACGTTGGACTGCTCCTCTTCGCGTGAATGATGCTGAGCCTAAGGTGTGGATCTTAAAGGCAAAGGGTAAGATTATAAGTATAGTTTAAGTATTTTCACGCATAGGTTGTGCAAAAGTGAGTAATTTTACAAAACTTTTTTAATGCACAAATGCAAAGCCGTGTTTGTAATGCGAGCAAAGTAATTACAAGTACTACCACGCTTGTAGTAACTATTATACCAAAGTATGGAAACGTGAGAAATCTGATGTAAATGAGTTGTTTGCTTTCAAACACTCTCCGGGAGTAAAGCATACATACCCCAACAACGCTGAATATGGAGACACTGGTAGAACACCTCTTGATATTGCAACAAAAATGAGAGCTGTAAAATACTGGTTGAAACTACTTCTGATGAACAGCGATAAACTGCCCAGGAAAACCTATTGTAAATAAATGAGATGTCGCTAGGAATGGCTGAGAACAATTATGCCATCATGATCATTTGCTGGGCACTTCACATTAAAAGCTTACTTTGTTCTAAGGATTTGGGGAAGTGTGGCACAACAAGGTGTTGGCCACAAAACTGCTTTCCTCAAAATTTGGTAAAACGACTCTAAGGTTGCTGTAATATTCAAAGTATAGGCAAGACTTGGGCATCTTCTGTGGAAAACTAGCAACAGTTTTCACATCCTTGCCCTCTGTAAGACTCAGCACGATGCTAAACACATCTTCAGGACTTACCAATGCTGACCAGGACAGATGATAAGGCACAGTGTAGAATGGGGGTCAGTGGCATTAGTTGTCATGCCAAGAGGAACATTTCAAGTGGAGAGGACTCTGGGACATGCACAATTTGTGGGCTCATAGAAAACAAAGAAAACATACTGTTCAAATGAGGTATGACTGTTTCAGACTGAAGTTTGTGAAGTGTGGAAGAAAAATGAACACTGAAATTCCCCCACGTTATGATGCACAATAAAGAGAAGTGTCATGCTTTAGTTTGGTTTATGTTCACAGCACTGAAACAAGTTGTTATCCAAGATCACAAGAATGTACCTACGTAAACAAAATATCTTTATACCCACTGGTTTGTAATGGGCTAAAGGCCTATATACAAATAAACTGTTCTGTTCTGCCCTGTTCTGTACAGCGTTTCAGCAGACGGGAACCACTCAATGACCTCCTCAGGGTTGAAGGGGTTTGTTTATCTGTAAAAATGACAACAACAGACCAAACAAAATGCACAAAAAACAAAAACAAAAAACATCAACAACAAACAAAAAACTTTCAGCTGAGAATTTCTAATCAGTGAGACATTTTGTCTAACAAATTTTCCCTGCAAAAAGTGCATGATTGGTAGAGCACTTGTCTGCTTTCCATTCCAGGACCACCAGTAACCAGTCTTGTCGCCATCCAGTCTGCAGTGCCCACACCCAGCAGAGCCTGAGTTCTGACCTGCTGGCCTGGCCATCCTCCTGTGCATCAGGCATTCTGTAGTCTTCTACATGGACCTATAGCTGCCCTGGCCAGCCTCCTGTGCAGCAGGCATTCTGTAGTCTTCTACATGGACCTGTAGCTGTCCTGGCCATCCTCCTGTGCAGCAGGCATTCTGTAGTCTTCTACATGGACCTATAGCTGCCCTGGCCATCCTCCTGTGCAGCAGGCATTGTGTAGTCTTCTACATGGACCTATAGCTGCCCTGGCCATCCTCCTGTGCAGCAGGCATTGTGTAGTCTTCTACATGGACCTATAGCTGCCCTGGCCAGCCTCCTGTGCAGCAGGTGTCTATGTGAGGAACTGTGGCTATCTGAACCCACTGTCTTCTACACTGTGTCCTGGGTGCAACTCTGCTGGGGAGAGAGAAATCTGAGTTGAGCTACTCTTGTGTGACTGTGACAGAGTCGGCAGTCTTCCTGTCACTGTGATGTCATCAGGAGAACCTTCAGCTGACAGTTGAGTCAGCTAAACTGTATTTGCTGTGACTGTAAAGGTGACAACTGTCAATCTGTCAGCTGTGTTTTCCTCCATGTGACTGACCGGGAAGTCAGCTGAACTGACAATTGTGGAGCCATCTGTCAAACTACGTTGCTGCCACGCTTTGGAGGTGGCTGACCTTTCAGAAGAGCTCTGTTTTTGCAGGAACTGTGTGTGTTAAATCCAAAACTTTAGGTGTATGGAATATCACTTACATGTAGTAACTCTGTATTGCAGGAACTGTGTGTGGAAATCCAAGATTGAGGATGCATGAACTATCACATACATTGAAATGCTTGAGGTAATGGCACAGTAAGCGAGGCATTCACAATCTGAGTTTGAGCCTGTGTCTCTGTGTGGTTGGAGTGACTATTCAAGGTGGTTGGATGCTTTGTCACTGTGTATCAGGTGGCACACTTCAAACTTTTTGTGTAAGGAGGCAGCCTTTCCTGAAAGAAGAGTTCTGTCAAAGTGAACAACTTTTTTTTTTTCTTTGATTGAGCTGTAAAGCTTGGACTGCAAGCGATACTTACAGTTGTGAAAAGTCAGCGTTGTGGTCTGCCATCTTGAAAATGACAATCAGTGTTGAGCTCCAAGAGAAGAAAAAGCCATAAATTATTGGCAAAGTTCCTTTTCTTGAACCATTTTTCCCTGTTCCTCTGCAGTACAGCACGGACCAGACATCATTGTCTGAGTGAGGCAGAACAGAGAGGTGGAGGTGTTTGCTCAGTCACTACTGAAGGAAGCCCTGTTCTGACAAGTCTGGACATGGAGGGAGAAGAGAACTCAATGTTTGATCAATTCATCCCTGCAATGGATGCCAGTGGCCATGATAGTCATATGTTTTCATGGATGAAGACCCGACAAGCCGTGAAGAATGATGGGCATGGCGGTGAAAATGAAGAACTCCAAATGAAAGCTGTCGACAAAATTTTCAATTTCATGGTTTCCAACACAGCCCCTTGTCCAAGTTTTGGGACACACTGTCGGTCGGCAGATGCAGACACCAATGTACATCCGATAATGCATGCTGTGAAGACTAAAGATTGTTCCAAACGGGACATAGGTGGAGGAGATGTGATGAACACTGAATCATTCAATGAACCTGACCCCCAAAACCACCTGCACAGAGGAATGAATGCATCCCTGGAGCTTTCACTATCGCTAATGGGTGTATCAGCTTATCATCCCTGGTTAACACAAACTTTTCCACTGGAGGCCACGCATGCCACAAATTCTCCAGGACAAGCATCAGAGTGTGAGATCCCTCCACTCACTGATCCGAGTACGGTGTCCTCCTCGACATGCAAAAGACTCCAAGGCACTGAAGTTGGTAGTTGGATTGGTCCTGTAAGTGTAAAGCAAGAACACACAGAGGAGGCCCCCTTCCCAGGTCTGTCTGAAGAAGCAAACGGACATGGACCTGTCACTGACTCGTATACTGTGTCATCAGTGAGGCCTGAAAGACTCCAGGACATGGAATTTTATTTAAATTCCCCAAATGGACACAGCCCCATCACTGACTCCTGTCCTGTGCTACCATTGACTCTTGAAGGATTCCAGAACATGGAAATTCATAAAGAGTTCAGCTATGTAAAGCAAGAGCTGCCTGACATCAGTCGTTGTGAGGAGTCACTCACCTGTGGGTGTCCAGGTGTAGACAGAAACTGTCTGTGCACCTGTAGGGCTCCAGTCACAGAGATTGGACAGGAAGAGGATGACACAAACCGCTGTTATGGGGAGTATGTTCAGGTAAAAATGAAGCAGGACATCGGGGGACTCCTCAGTGAAGACATGAAGCCAGACATCGGGGATCTCATCCAGGTAGAAATAAAGCCAGACATTAGTGATCTCATCCAGGTAGAAATAAAGCCAGACATTCGGGAAGTCAACTGTGAAGAAATGATGCCAGACACTGGGAATCTCATCCAGGTAGAAATAAAGCCAGACATTCGGGAAGTCAACTGTGAAGAAATGATGCCAGACATCGGGGATCTCATCCAGGTAGAAATAAAGCCAGACATTTGGAATCTCATCCAGGTAGAAATAAAGCCAGACATTGGGGAGCCGATGGATGTGGAGGGCCACAGGGAAAAAAGGGAGCAGGCGACCATGGGTTGCATCCCAGTCCAAGTCAAGACGGAGTCTGGTTTTCCTACAACAGTGGATACACTTCCGCAGCCTGCACCCAGGGTGTCCAGCTGGAAAGAGGTCACTGGGACACATGCTTGTCAAGGACGTCTGGACAGATATGCTCAGAAAGAGTCTTCAGAAGCAACAGGTCAGACTGCAAAGAGAAGGAAAGCAAGGAAGTACCCCTGTTCCCACTGTGACTATCAGAGCACCAGTAAAGCCTGTCTGGAGAAACACATGCAGACTGCCCATGGAACACTGAAGGAGCAGCAGAGCTCCATGCGGGGCTGTGGAACTGATCAGAAAGGAACCCGTGGTCCACACAGGAAAGTCACCAGAAGAGCTGCAAAGAAACTGACATGCCCACACTGTGACTTTGAATGCAGCCAGAAAAAGATTTTGGAACAGCACATGCTGACTGCCCACGGAGGAAGTGGCAACCACCAGATTCTTCATGGTGACTCAAAGAATGAGCGGAAAGGCAGACGCGGCCCTCACAAGAGGGGAAACAACAGAGCTTCAGCAACGCTGACATGCCCAAGCTGTGACTTCAGGTGCAGTGAGAACAAGACTCTGAAGCAGCACGTGGAGACAGATCACGAGAAGGAGGCGTCATGTCTGCACTGCAGGTTTCGGTGTCACGGTCTGAGGGACCTGAAGCAGCACATGGACTCCGACTGCCGGAAGAGGAAGCACCAGTGTCTCCACTGCACAGCTCGGTTCAAGATCAGAGGCCACCTGACCAGGCACATCACCACTGTCCACATAAAGGAGAAGAAGTACCAGTGCCCTGACTGCCAAAGGAAGTTTGGAGCCAGGAGCACTTTGAATGACCACATCATTGCCATGCATGAGAACAAGGGGAAGCATGCCTGTCCTCACTGCCACATGAAGTTCAGCCTCAAGCGGAGAGTCTACGCACATGTCAGGGCAGTCCATGAAGCGAGGAAGACCTCCGACCTGAGCCTGCAGGCATACCCTCCTCCTTTTGACCTTAATGCCTTTGGAGAAAAAAAGTTCCTTTATTTTTACTGTCATTTGTAGATTTATTTATCAAGGCATTGATTGCTCTTTCTGCAATGTACTCTGTCATCAACATTTTGTGTGATTATCTAGTTTGTGTCAAATGCGCTCCTCTGCCTTCAACCTCCT
>JAWQFJ010019713.1:185000-197500 GCA_034096865.1 Theodoxus fluviatilis | reverse complement strand
TACGGTGTAATGTGTAATAAAATGATTTGCTGCAATAATGGGGGTGTTTTGGCTTTGTTTTTTGTAGCAGGCGTTGTGAAATCGAAATATTTGGTTCATCGAAATGGATGGTTCTGCGAATGTCCGTGAGCCTATTTAAACATTGCTCTGTCAGTGGAGGCGCTACTGACTTCGCACGCCCGGGGAGTTATGCCAAAGATCCGGCCGCGTTAAAGCATGATTAAAAATTAGATTAAAAACTAATCGAAAATAGTCATATTAGACTGTTTTAACGTATACTTTCTGCACAAAACCCACAGAAGATAAGTAAACAAACCTCACCGTATGTACCTAGGTGGCTAGCAGACGAAGTCAGTAGCGCCTCCACTGACAGAGCAATGTTGAAACGGACTATAGGCTCATGGACAATCGCAGAACCATCCATTTCGATGAACCAAATATTTCGATTTCACAACGCCTGCTACAAAAAACAAAGCCAAAACACCCCCATTATTGCAGCAAATCATTTTATTACACATTACACCATAAAGTTATTCACAAACATGATCGGAACGCATCAGAAACGCGTCGACAAACAAGCAGTTTTACATGTCTCTAAGCGGTGTGATTACTTCCCTTGATTCACCCATATTCATTCCCGCTTGGGGCGCAACGTGTCTCGATCCTCACAACAATGAGCTAATGAACTATCTTTGTGTAACCAATAATCTTTGATGTCGCTAAGGGGTGTGATTACTTCCCTTGATTCACCCATGTAACTTCACGCTTGGTGCGCTGTGTTTCCGAGCGTCTTGTAAGTTTATATAGCAAAAGCTCGGCATGACCAGTCTTTGTAAGAATAGTCTTTGGTAGAATGGCGCCTAGCTGCTGAATTCTTACTCCACTGTTGCCTCCGACCCATCTCTCCAAATGGACTATAGTGATAACGTCATGGTTACGAAGAGTTACCTCCCTTGACTGTCATTCTGGTTTACGGTCATCGCGAGATTTGTTGCGCAGTGTAGGGTGAAATTCTTACCAAAATGCACAAAAATCTGGACTTTTAACGGCTTAAAAAGTTGAAATCAGGAATCTGCATACTCTAGCGATTAGGAGAATATGTTTTTGGTGTTCTTGCTATTTTTGATCTATTCCAGATTTTTAAAAATTCAATTCGTTAACGTAAGATCAAGAGCGCCGTCTATTGTATTTTTTGCTGCTTAATTAAAAAAGTTCCAATGTTAACCAAAAACTTTCTCTCCTTCATACAAAACGACAACAGACACACGCTTCTGCCGTGTTGGATAATGGCGTGCATATCATCCATATGATATTCGACAAGTTGTTTCTTTTCGCTCCGACGCTCGCATCAATTTAAATTTTCTAAGTCAATTTTTAAAAGTCAAATGCGAATAAACAAGAAAATGCACGCCACAAAGGATTGTGTGCGTGTGATGCAAATGACAGGTTTCCACTCATCAGGTTCGTCAGTTTGCATAAAAATTTTACACATCGAAAAATCGACTGTTGCATTTGTGCGAAAAGAATCGTTATGTTTATGACGGAAATGCACTTAAAGTTGTCTTCATTTGACAATGTTAAAGCATTTCTGGTGGCAGAATGACAGAGAAAGGAAAATTATAGAAAACGGTCCTCCAGGTTACATGGCGACTGAGACCACCAGAACTTAGTACTACATGATGTACCACTATCATTCGTTTAGGACTAGTCTGCACAAGCCATAATTAATAGTAATTCGATTTTCTGCTCACAAAAATATTAATAACTAATACTGATTTGTGACATTTTGTGTGATAGCGTCGACAGGGAGAAAGACTTAGTGAATTCCGGACTTACCTAGTCAAAAACCTACCGATATGGAGTCCTCCTCTTCCTTCTGCACTCCTTGACAGCGGAAAAGCGAATGACGACTGAAGTGTCGTCTGCTGCATTTTTGTAAAAAGGCGAGCAGACGACACAACCTTCCCGCCAAAATGTTGACGTCACTGACAAGTTTGAGTTTGATTTTTGGATGTCGTGATGCGCTGCATTTAAACCAACGGATTGAATGAGGATTCTCATCGAATTCTCCAATTTACATTTCACCCAACTCTCATTTGGAGGAGAATCTTCGCGTTCAACGCCAGAAACTTTACAAACAGGATTGATTTTGAGCGCAAAATATGTCTGATTCAAAAGATAGACAACTGTCACGTTTTACGGGAGAATCTACCACGCTGTGGCTTTACTTGTCACAGTTCACACCGCTTATTTGCATAACTTTTCCGTCTGCTAATTAAATGTGATTATCCCGGTCGCTTTTCACACTATCGCAACAAAACGTGTGCCTAAACAAAGTGTTCGTTGATGCTTTCACTCGACGATATTAATAGATCTGATGTCATTTGCGCGCCAAAGTATGTCGCGCCATGCTGATTGGACAGTTGTTTCGCTCCTTTCTATAAGTAAATCAAGGGAGGTCACTCTCCTAAAACCTGTCATGCCCGTTTGCGGTCTTCGCAGGATTGGTTGAGTGTGGGGTGAAATTCCTTCAAAATACACAAAATTGTGGCCTTTTCGTGGCTTAAAAAGTTGACATCAGGAATCTACATACTCTTGCAATTAGGAGAATAAACACATATGGTGAAAACAAGGTAGGAATTTAAAAAAAATCATTTTTACCTTAAACTTGATGAGCGTCAGTGCTGTATCATCTACGATGTGTTGTCACAACTCAGATTATTTAATATAATTTTGGGCTCGTTTGGGTGGTTTTGGTATTAGTTTTGTTTCCCTTTTGTGTTCAAGGTAAGATTTGTCCTACCGCATTTTCCTACGCGATTCGTGAGTGGCGTGGAACTAGAGTCAGAATTGCATTATTTCGTGCGTTTATTCTGATTGTACTTGTAGTGATTTTTGTGCGCGTTTAAATTACAGAGTTTAATAGGCCGTAAAGTTCCATCTTTCCATCAGACTGTTAGAACTGTAAACACTCTGCTTTCTATTGTTAGTGGTCGCATTTTCACGGGTTTTCTCGGACTCTTGCTTTTTCGAGGTGCTGCACGTGCTTTGTCACCCTGGTGGTGCGTGTTCTGTGTTGCACGTGCTTTGTCACCCTGGTGGTGCGTGTTCTGTGTTGCACGTGCTTTGTCACCCTGGTGGTGCGTGTTCTGTGTTGCACGTGCTTTGTCACCCTGGTGGTGCGTGTTCTGTGTTGCACGTGCTTTGTCACCCTGGTGGTGCGTGTTCTGTGTTGCACATGATTTACGTTTCTTTGACGCGGGGAGTTGTATATAAAGACAGGCTTGTTTCACTTATGGGGAAGGGAAGGGAGAACGAAGTAATTAAAACTATGAGCTCTGACTTCACGTAACCGGCTGTGTGGCGGTTTTCATTGATTAACGTCTACGTCTCTATTATAATTTGTTTCTACGTCTTTATATTAATCTGAGTCTAATTTGATTCGTTACATTTGATTTCTTTGGTTCAAATATTTCTGTGGTGGTTTATTTGTTCAAAGTTTTGGGGTAACAGAAGCTTTGGCAGAATTAGCCAGGTGTTGGCGTCCCTGGTGTCACAGTGCGGTTTTAAGTTTGTTTTTCTTTCTTCTTCTTTTCTTTTTGGTGGTAATAATTGTATTTGTTTTGTGTGGGTTTGTTTAATTCTTCTTTTTGAGAGCAAGTTGTGTATCATTGAAAGGTTTCAATGTCTATTTGTAATGTCGATAGGTGGATTTATTTAAATTATGTTCGTAGCGTGTTTTGTTCTTAAATGTGATTAGCGACTGAGGAAGGAATTTCCCTTTATTTATATAGGGGTGGAGTGTGGGGATGGTGGGCGGGAAGCATGAGGGGTGGAGTGTGGGGATGAGGGGCGGGAAGCAGGAGGGGTGGAGTGTGGGGATGGGGGGCGGGAAGCAGGAGGGGTGGAAATTGGGGATGGGGGGCGGGAAGCAGGAGGGGTGGAGTGTGGGGATGGGGGCGGGAAGCAGGAGGGGTGGAGTGTGGGGATGGAGGGCGGGAAGCAGTAGGGGTGGAGTGTGGGGATGGGGGGCGGGAAGCAGGAGGAGTGGAGTGTGGGGATGGGGGGCGGGAAGCAGGAGGGGTGGAGGGTGAGGATGAAGGCAGGGAAGGGAACGAGGCGGGGAGGGAGGAGATGGGGTACGCCGTAAGCCGAACCACTTTTGCTGGGGGGTTTTCAAAGGGGATTTTTCCAGATCTATTTGTAGATCAATGAACACACCGTGAAGGTCGAACATCAATGTGTAGGGTTTTCCAGATCTATTAACAGAAAAACGAACACTCTTTTGTCACACGTTTTTTTATTGCGACACACCACCGTGTGCCACCTCTTCGCGTGTTTCTCGCGGACGACAGTTGGACGTTGACGGCAGTGTCCGTCCACACCGACCGTGTTCTGCAGTAGAGATGACTGACTCGGTCAGTGCGAGCATCCCACGTTCAATGGCCTCAGTTTCGCTCGTATTTAAGTCTCTTGGTAGTATCATTCGAGGGCAATAACATTGAATGGGAAAGTATTTGTACTCTGCCAAAGCAACGCACAATAGATACTCAGCTAAGGACCTTTCAGTTCAAATTCTTACATAGGATTATATCAACAAACACATTCCTTCTACGCATAGGAAAATCTTCTTCGTCACTCTGTGGGTTTTGTTGGTGTTGTATCGAAACACAAGAACATATATTCTGAGAGTGTTAAACAATTCAAGACTTCTGGTGCAAATTACAGCAATATTTAGAAATCGGGAAGGCAACATTCGAGAAATGTAAGCATTCCATATTTTTGAGGTGATAAGTCTGCCCCTCCTATTGTAAATCTCATCTTAATATTAGCAACAAAACATTCATCACGTTAGTTTCTAAATTATGAAATAGAGTTTGATTCGTTTAGGCAAGCCCTTCAATATACACATAGAATAGAAGAAAATATTGCTTTTAGAAATGGAATATTGGACAAGTTTCAGAGCAGGTGGTCGCCGTTCTTACCAGTATAAATAAAGTCCCTCCACCCCACATATACTGATCCGGTTTCCTCACCCCTTCTCCCACTCCCCCCCCCGCCCCCCTGCCCCCCCCTGCCACCCCCAGCCCCCTCCTTACCCCCCCCCTTCACCTTTCCCACTCCAGATCCATCTCATACCATCCCACATGATATCTACGCTCCTCGCCCCCCTTTCTTTTGACTGTTGCTGCTGCTTGTGTGTAAATACCTTCACTTCTGAATAAAGATTATTTTTATTTGTATATAAAATGTAGTCTCTTGGAAATCGTTTCCCATACGCTCCGTGAACTGTGCATAGATTTCCAGATGGCTGAGATGTTCTTAAAGACCTTTGAGAACAAGGGGAAATGCGGTTTTTGGACGGGGAGTTTCGCAGGGGCGTTACTTTGTTGTCGTATCTCCAAAACGAAAACCACGTCATAACCAAAAGGTGACAGAGCTTTTGTAAGCTCAAACACTACACAAATGTTTTTACAATAGTCATCGATACATGATTAACCAAAAATCATTTGGACGATGTAAGACTATTTACTAACGGTATCGGCTTCATTTCTGTTGATGCGTTGTCATGTTCCTATTGCAGACTCCATGCAGTATGTCCCTTTACAGCATCAACACGCAGAAATCGTAATGATGAATGATTGAAATGTCATATTCGAGTCAGTGCCCAAAATGCATTGCCCAGTTCTGTGAACAAATCTTTGAAAACTCCTTCGTAACGGAGCAGATGATCACAAGGACGGTCTTTTTTACACTACGGTATCGGAATGTACAGAGCATTAGGAAGAAACACACGTGTGCTTGAGTAGCTCTGGTAATTGTATGTGTGCTCACGGAGCATTTGAACTATAATGCAGTCATTTGACTACTGCTCATAAAGAAAGAAGACTGCAACATAACACTGCAGGAATTATTGTGGTCCGGGAGCTCTGTGTTATGGCCGTCTCCTTCGTAAAGTTGGCAGATACAGGGGTTCTCCTAGCTTGCACCGGCAATGTCGAAAATATGGTACCAAGTTTTGACAAGGTTTCATTGTTGCCAGGGAGTGGGGGTAGGGGATCGGGATAGGGGGTGATGGGGTCGGAGGTGGGTGGATGGGGTAGGGGGGGCCGAAATAGCTGGAAATTTCTACCATGTGTAACCCAGTGATGTCTACCTGTGTTGCTTATTTAAACATTATTTTGTAGTAACCCATTTAACGACGGCTCGTAATGGCCCAATTCTCATGTTGAAGGTTTGTCGTCTACGCGCTGATCACCGGACTGAGAAGGAGCCACCTCTGTGATAGACGTGTTCCTCTGTGGTGTTTCTGTGGCGGCCTGTCTTGCAGCCTCGCCACGCTTGGCTGACCAACTTGGCGAGAGACAACGTCATTAAAGACCGGCCACGCACACGGGCTGACGGCAGAGACGGATTGAAGTCCAGCCAGAAGCGTCATCCCGAGTCATGTCGGTTTGGAACCTACAGCCCAGTCTCCATGAGGGCCTTTCCTGACTGTCCCTTAATCCAGCGGCATGTCGTTTTCTCATCCCAGTTTTCTCTCCATTCCACTAGCCTCAGTCTCCGCCAACACTTCCAGTCTCCATGAGGGCCTTTCCTGACTGTCCCTTAATCCAGCGGCATGTCGTTTTCTCATCCCTGTTTTCTCTCCATTCCACTAGCCTCAGTCTCCGCCAACACTTCCAGTCTCCATGAGGGCCTTTCCTGACTGTCCCTTAATCCAGCGGCATGTCGTTTTCTCATCTCAGTTCTCTCTCCATTCCACTAGCCTCAGTCTCCGCAAACACTTCCAGTCACTGAGGCAGTGCGGACACTGGTGAGAAGCCTCATCCTAGAGAGTGACGCCCTGAATCTTCCATGGTTCAGACCAAGACACCCTGGACCATCGAGTCTGCACAGTCGTTCGCCTCCATGAAGTAGAGTTGACACTGAATGAGAAGCAGGACTTCACCCTCAATTCGCCTGACCATATCATCGATGTTGATTACAAAAAACTGCGAGTAACAGACCTGCACGCTCTAAAGAAGTCAATGGTTTAAACCCCCATCCCTTCAACTCCCCCTCCAACACCCCCCCCCCCTCCCCTTCCCCATGTTCTGGTGCGAGGATGGGAGCTGTTCACTGAATGCTAAGATGGGACGTGATATATCTCTTTTACACTGAGACAAGAGCTTGGCAGCCATCCTGAGGACAGTGCAGCCTTTCCTAGGAACTGCACTGCTCTCCCATCCAGACCAGGGTCTAGGACAGGTTGTCAAGAAGAAATTGTGTGCCAGTACCAGAGGCACTGGAAATACACACTCCACACTGGGTTGAGAGGAGACAGAAGGACAGCAAGTATGGCCTGACGTCCAGCGAGAGAAGTGTGCAGTCCGAACACTCGGAATGAATGGAAAGTGACACACAAATCCGCGCATCTTTTTCTTTGCTTTTGCTGTCTGTGGTTTCGGAAACGGCTTTATTCCTGTTCCATGGTGTCATGACCATTTTTGGACGGAATAACTCGTTTGTCAAGGGTGCAAACTGATATATGGTCAAGTCGTATTCAATGGCCAAAACAACTTCATTTATTGCCGCGATCTGGTTTTGATAGTACTGAAAAAGCCAATATTCATGAATATGAAATACCAAATTAACCATTGTGACTTATGGAACTAAAGATTATTCTCAGGGAATGGAATACCAAAATCAATACCAAAAATGGAACTGTGATGGGAGTGTACCGGGAAAATTCGGATAGTCAGAAAAGGCTGTGTACTTAAAGTTTGATAACTCCCCCAAAAAGCTCATATCCACATTTGATTTTAAAAATCACACTATCACACAAACACACTTTCACCTCTTGACTTGTATTTTGGTGAAGGTTCAACGCAAAGGGACAACACAGTGTTCTTCCCTTCACATCGTGCTATGGGCGTTCCTGAACCCGGAACACAGGTCACCGTCACAGGGGAGGGGGGGGGCAGGGGGAAGGAAGAAGGGAGGGGGGAAGGAAGAAGGGGAGAGGGGGAAGGAAGAAGGGGAGGGGGAAGGAAGAAATGGGAGGGGGAAGGAAGAAGGGGAGAGGGGGAAGGAAGAAGAGGAGAGGGGGAAGGAAGAAGGGGAGAGGGGGAAGGAAGAAGGGGGAGGGGGAAGGAAGAAGGGGAGAGGGGAAGGAAGAAGGGGAGAGGGGGAAGGAAGAAGAGGAGAGGGGGAAGGAAGAAGGGGAGAGGGGGAAGGAAGAAGGGGGAGGGCGGAGGGGGAAGGAAGAAGGGGAGGGGGAAGGAAGAAGGGGAGAGGGGGAAGGAAGAAGAGGAGAGGAGGAAGAAGAAGAGGAGAGGGGGAAGGAAGAAGGGGAGAGGGGGAAGGAAGAAGGGGAGGGGGAAGGAAGAAGAGGAGAGGGGAAGGAAGAAGAGGAGAGGGGGAAGGAAGAAGGGGAGAGGGGGAAGGAAGAAGAGGAGAGGAGGAAGGAAGAAGAGGAGAGGAGGAAGGAAGAAGAGGAGAGGGGGAAGGAAGAAGAGGAGAGGGGGAAGGAAGAAGAGGAGAGGGGGAAGGAAGAAGGAAGAGGGGGAAGGAAGAAGGAAGAGGGGAAGGAAGAAGGGGAGAGGGGGAAGGAAGAAGGGGAGAGGAGGAAGGAAGAAGGAAGAGGGGGAAGGAAGAAGGGGAGAGGAGGAAGGAAGAAGAGGAGAGGGGGAAGGAAGAAGAGGAGAGGGGGAAGGAAGAAGAGGAGAGGGGGAAGGAAGAAGGAAGAGGGGGAAGGAAGAAGGGGAGAGGGGGAAGGAAGAAGGGGAGAGGGGGAAGGAAGAAGGGGAGAGGGGGAAGGAAGAAGGGGAGAGGAGGAAGGAAGAAGAGGAGAGGGGGAAGGAAGAAGGAAGAGGGGGAAGGAAGAAGGGGAGAGGGGGAAGGAAGAAGGGGAGAGGGGAAGGAAGAAGGGGAGAGGGGGAAGGAAGAAGGGGAGAGGAGGAAGGAAGAAGGGGAGAGGGGGAGATCCGGGATCGCTGCTCACTTCTCGATGCGAGGTGCGGGGAGGGGAGGGGAAGGTGTGACTGGTCCACAGCATCTGCAGACATCGGAGGCAGGAAGGGTCGACGACGATCGGCTTGAGGTCAGGCAGTCTCAGGGGGAGGGGGTCACTCACCATGAGTTTCTTCTTCTGAAGGACCCATTTCAAGGCCTTAGCCACCGTCAAAGCTAGAGGTGCTCTTCCAGCATCGTTCCCAGGAAGGGAAGGTCCAAGACGTCATTGCCAACACTTGCGGGCAGTTTGGCGTCTGGGCTTCAACTCAACTCGATTTTCCTCAACAGGAACATACATTTTCTCTCTGCTGTACTCTTAATCCAATCAGGAATTAGCTTTCACGATCCAAAGGGAACAAAAATGACAAGCATATGTCTTGCGGCTTTCGTCACATTTCAAAGTCCTTTGATCAGACTCGGCGGCATCCGATGCTATGAAGTGCTGACGTCAGCAATAATAGATCGTTTTGGAGTCCGACCTCTCCTTCTCACATCCTTTGATGTTGAAGCGCAAAAAGTGACGAGGGAAAACGTTATATTTATTACAGCGGCAGTACTGAGAGAGGCAATTAAAAGTGACCACTCCACGTGCTCTGTGTGTAAATAGATCTGTGATGCACTTCCTGCATTTGCTCTACATGGCACTTCTTTCCATGCTGTCTCCCACTGTCACAGACAACATCAACCAAAGCCACTCTGGTTAGAGTGAGCCTCAAAACGCAGCAAGTCCATCCTCTTTGCCAAATCCCATTCTCTGACAAAGATGTGTATTTTGACGTATCTGGAGACTGGGGACCGAAGCACGGCTTCTATTTGCCTCGCGAAGGTCGATCAGCCACGCCATACACATTTCTTTTAAAGTATTTTCATTTTCATTGTGAGTTTTTTCGTCTGCCAGGGAGTTTTTCCAGGGGAGACAACTGAGGACCAAATATGTTATGCGCATTATGGGAATCCGGGCCGTTTCCGGAAATGCACAGCGCTTTGTTGGAATTCGTGGTGAAAGCGTGGTAAAAGACGGTAATTTCAAACTGACTTACCTCTTTCTTGGATGGCACACACAATACATCGCGCAGTGATGACCTTTGAGTTGTTATTTTTTACACTTCGTCCTCGAAGATTTGCACTTCCAAACGCTGGTCGGTCGTCATGGTTGCAGGGAACACCGGACCGATCCTCACTGCATGGCCGCCGTTTCGATGAATTGTGTGTGCCATCCAAGAAAGAGGTAAGTAAGTTTGAAAATTACCGTCTTTTACCACGTTTTCACCACGAATTCCAACAAAGCGCAGAGCATTTCCGGAAACGGCCCGGATTCCCATAATGCGCATAACAAATACTAGGAGCGTTGTCCCTGTGCAAGAGGCGGTACAAATCGAGGGAAGTGTCCAGGCGATCTACCCCAACTCGTCATTGCGGTTCAAAAGCAACTCGCCAATATCTCGTTGAAAGAAATTAGCTACTAATGGAAATGGTGCACTGGTTCCCTCGTGGCGTCATGCGGAGAGCTCACTTTCATGTCTAGATTTCACGCGCCAAATAAAGAATGAACATGAGCAAGAATCCGATTTGTTGACATCGCGGGACAAGATAAATAGTTCGCGAGTTAAAAGTCGTTGGACAGGACTGCTTACCCACAACAGCAATTATGTACGGTACCTTCTGGTATTGGGTAGCAACGAAAAGTAACGGCAGCGACAGGAATAACACTTTGTCAAACAGAACTTATTCAGTCCAAGAGCAACTCGGAGACAGAGGTGATGAAGCACGAGGAAGAGAGGTGTCACCCACCTGCTGCAAGCTCTCTTGAAGCTGACCAGCCTCTCCTCGGGAGTGGAGCCTTGGAAGGCGGGGCCGGCCGCGGCTCTGAGTTGCTGGAGTTCTGTGACCCATTTTGTGAAGCCCTCCAGAGTGGAGCCGCACAGAAGACGAATCTCTGGGTGGTCTTCCAGATGCTGCAAATAGCCAAGAAAACCACGCTGCTGATACGAAACTACATATGCAATGAACAAACGAACAAACTAACGAGAGAACGAATGCACCAACGGATGACTATCAAATAAAGAGAATGAAAGTATGACAAAAAATACATATGTGTGTGAGCGCGCACGTTCACATACACATACAGATACACACAAATACACATACACACACACACACCATGCATTTACACACACACGCACACACACACACACACACATACACACAAACACACACACACACACAAACAAACACACACACACACACACACACAATTATTTTTATGAGTGCGCGTGCATGCTGGTGAATGAAGGACGAAGAAATATAGACAAATCAAGTCAGGCACCCCTGCACACACGCACGCGCGCATGCAAGCACGCATGTACGCGCACATAAACGCGTGCACACAAATCACGCAGAAAAAAATTACACTGACCTCGTCTTTCTTACGGCCATCCCCATCGCCAGACTGGTTGTCACTCCCGCCTTGCCTTGCTGACTTTGGTGACGTGGAGGATGGGGCCGTGACGTCATCAGCAGGCGTGGAGGCTGGAGGCGCCGTGGAGGGAGCAGAGCTGGCGTTTTCGCCAAGACTGGCGGCCCGCTCTGGTGAGGAAATGGCGGCCCGCTCTGGTGAGGGAATGGCGGCCCGCTCTGGTGAGGGAATGGCGGCCTGCTCTGCTGTCCCAGAAGCTGACGTCACCACTGGCTCACCCTCAGGAGGCGTCGGACGTGCTGTGACGTCAGATCTTTGTTTCTGTGCCTTACGCCCCTGGATATTAGAACAATGATTATTGATATAATATACGCCGTACATCATCATACCCGTCATGGACAGACCTGGGGCAAAAGCTAAAGAGACTAGAAGCCTCGCTCTCATGTCAAGTGGTCGTTCTTCCTTCCCCCTCCTCACCTGTCACGTTACACAGGCACTGCCAATCAACGCCTCACTGCCTATCAACATGCTAATCTGGTCCTCTAGATCTCATTCCCCAGCAATGCGATAAAGCAACACAGAAGGCAAGGGTGTATGGATGCGTCTTAAGAGGCATCAGCGGAAGAGATCGCATCTATGCAGAGCGAATTTCAAAGAGGTCACGTTTTGTGAAAGATTTCCAAGTGCAAATGGAGATCGGCCACTGTAACTATTACAATAAAGTACACAAGTAGGTAATTGGACTTATACCTTGACCTCCTTTCTGATGACATCAGCATCGTCCTTCTTGAGGTTTGGCAGGGCAAGGGTCAGGATAATCGCATCCTTCTCCAGCAGGTCCCCCATCTCCTCCTGGATGAGTTCCTGGGCGTAGAGGAGCTGAGAAGTGGCGATATCGAAATGTGTGAATGCCTTGGTGCTTTCCGTGGCCTTCACCTCCAGGACGAGGACTCCCAGAGATGGATGCAACACCACCACGTCTATCTCTACGTTCCTCTTCTTCCCCAGTTGCTGGTTGTGGAGTAGGAAGACAGGATGGTCATCGGGACTGGCGATCCCTTCCAGCGCTGCCCTGGTCCTCTCTACG
>JAWQFJ010019713.1:175000-180000 GCA_034096865.1 Theodoxus fluviatilis | reverse complement strand
GCTTGCTATGCTGGAGCTGGCTGTGCTGGAGCTGGCTGTGCTGTGCTGGAGCTGGCTGTGCTGTGCTGGAGCTGGCTGTGCTGGAGCTTGCTATGCTGGAGCTGGCTGTGCTGGAGCTGGCTGTGCTGTGCTGGAGCTGGCTGTGCTGGAGCTGGCTGTGCTGGAGCTAGCTGTGCTGGAGTACACGCACACTTCCTAGAAAACTTGACCGTTCTGCGCGGCGCTGGGCACCACGTCGTGGACGGACTGCTACGTCGGTGGACGGCCGACCGTGTCGGGCTTCGATCAAGCAGTCCTCCACTCCTTCACCTGTCGTCTGCTGACACAGTGGAAGTCCCCAAGCGTGTTCTCTGTGCCTGTGTGCAGTCTGGGGTTGAGGATGGGCGGAACGCCTGAACTGGACTCGAACGAAGTTATTCCTGCGTTCCGTTGGACTCCGCTTCATCTCTGCTACGATGTAGCAGCCACAAATGTTTTGATTGGTTGGTTTTATTTAATAACTTTAAAAGCACGTTATCATTAAAAGTATAAGGTTTTGGAGGCACTCTTTGAATACAAGAATCTTCAAAATTAATTAACACTCAATGTATCCCTCTTGATCGAAGAAACGACTTAATAAAAGCATTAGGGTCGAAAATCATTCATACACAATCTTTGGTGAAGTTTCACCCTGTGGCAGAGGTCAACTTCCTGTCAAGGTCGCGCAGCAGCTAGAGCATCTCAGAAGGCGCTCTAACTGCTTCACACTAGAATGGACCACTTGCTGTGCCTAGCAACAATGGAACTACAGAACCCGTAGCCGCATTTGATTTGCTCATACTAATCAGAACTAATTAGAAATCACTCCACGGACTCGCATGGTAAACATCCTTCGAACCATGGAGTTTACATACCATGGAATATGCAAACCTGTCGATTGCTTTCAAATTTCGAAGAAATGAATGTTTTCGTGCTCTCATCACCGTGGCAGAGTGGATTGTATGTCTTGGTTTGTTATCTGTAGTAAACGTCGGCATTGATACCCATGCCTGTAACGAGGTAGCAGACGACACACATTTTGGGATTCCCTTGACCTTCCTTTATGACTGGTGATGGTTATCTCCCTTTTGTTATGAATGAATTTTCGACCCTAATGCTTCTAGGAAGTTGTCTATTCGATCAAGAAGGATATAATTGAATGTGAAATCATTTTGGGGGTTCATGTATCCAAAGAGGGCTTCCAAAACCGTCTACTTTTATTTGTAGCGTGCTTTTAAAGTAATTAAATAAACCGACCAATCGAAACTCCTGAGCCTGCTACATCGTAGCAAAGATGAAGCAGAGTGCAAGGGAATGCAGGGTATGTGTTCAGTCTACTTCTGATTTCCCAAAGTCAACTCTCGTGGCGGAAACGTCACACTTAGAACGGCTTTTCAAACCAGCAAACTGAGACAACTCGTGTCATACAAGATTACCTCAGCAACAGCAGTGGGTGGCTGTCCTAGCGCCTTGGCATGACAACTGTCTTGTCCGCCGAGCAGGTGAAGCATGCCAGGATGGGCCTAATCTTGCCAGGCGCGCGCCGGCCCAGCCTGTAGGCTGGCGGGACGCTTGCTGGAAGGCATCCAGGCAGAGCGGCGTTCACCACGTCCACCGCGTGCGGCGCGCACCCCTCCTTCTCGGCGTTCCGCTTCAGGGACGTCGTGGAAAATGACGTCGTCTCGGCGATTGCAGATATGTCCTTCTTCCAGCGTGTCTTCCAATTCCTTTAGTGGGAACTCCATACCTTCAGTACAGAGAGAGAGAGAGAGAGAGAGAGAGAGAGAGAGAGAGAGAGAGAGAGAGAGAGAGAGAGACAGAGAGAGACAGAGAGAGAGACAGAGAGAGAGAGAAGGGGGGGTGAGAGAGAAGGGGGGTGAGAGAGAGAGAGAGAGAGAGAGAGAGAGAGAGAGAGAGAGAGAGAGAGAGAGAGAGAGAGAGAGAGAGAGACTTATCACTCAGTACAGGTCACTTAAGGACAAGACAGACTGTAAACCGTTCTAGCTGTGACTTTGCCGTGCAGCACACGTCAAGCTTTGTCGTAGCAATGGACTGCCCTGCCATGACTAGACACCGACATGCTTGAATAACTTTTCTTCTTCCAGCCTTGACAGGTTTGGCAAATGCCAACAAGCACCTTGCTATTGGATCGGTGTTTTTAGAATTAACAGTCGCCCTCCATTCCCCTGACACACTTCTATTCTACAGTAATGCACGAGAGAGAAAGTGCCCGAGATGTGAGAAGCAATGGAGAAAATTCCGTGTGTCTGAGTGTTCCAAGTAATTCATCAACACACAGCCTGTACAAATGGTGACAAGAAATGTTTAGCCAGAGGGGCAAATGGAGAACAGACAGCGTGGTCTGTTCAGCACGCTGTAGCTGTCAGAAGCCCGCCCTCTGCTGTGTGTTGCTGCCTTGCACGACACAGTCGCTTTGTTGCCAACTGTCGATCTTTATCCACGGGATGTCAGCGACCTAGCTTTGCTTCGTGACAGGTCATACAGCCGTGCTTGTAGTGTACATAGGACCTCCCCTCTCAATCAGGGTAGGGAGGCATAGCGTCCCACCCCCTTCAGCACGCAGCCTTTCCTCTCAATCAGGGTAGGGAGGCACAGCGTCCCACCCCCTTCAGCACACAGCCACCCCTCTCAATTAGAGTAGGGAGGCACAGAATCCCACCCCATTCAGCATGCAGCCACCCCTCTCAATCAGGGTAGGGAGGGACAGCATCCCACCCCCTTCAGCACACAGCCACCCCTCTCAGTCAGGGTAGGGAGGCACAGCGTTCCACCCCCTTCAGCACACAGCCACCCCTCTCAATCAGGGTAGGGAGGCTTACCGTCCCACCCCCTTCAGCATGCAGCCACCCCTCTCAATCAGGGTAGGAAGGCACAGCGTCCCACCCCCTGCAGCACGCAGCAACCCCTCTCAGTCAGGGTAGGGAGGCATAGCGTCCTACCCCCTTCAGCACACAGCCACCCCTCTCAATCAGGGTAGGGAGGCATAGCGTCCCACCCCCTTCAGTACACAGACACCCCTCTCAATCAGGGTAGGGATAAACACAGCGTCCCACACCGCCCCACCACCTTCAGAGCGCAGCCACCCCTATCAGTCATAGTAGGGAGGCTTACCGTCCCACCCCTTTCCCTGCAGCCCGCAGTCACCCCGCTCAGTCAGGGTAGGGAGACATACACGACTGTGCAATGCTGGCCGTTTAGTTCACACCAGCGGGTATAGGATACCAGAGTCAGATGTAGGTCAGGCAATCTTGAAATAGAAATGCAGCGAGAGGAACGCTTCGCGTCGCCTAGCAAGCGGGCAATCTCTGTACCTCTGGTTTTTGTACAGCCTTTCTCTACTCATTTTTGCAATGTGTATGGAAGTAGTACTTCAGAAGAGAGAGAGAGGGGAAATTCTTCTTTATGTGGATATCCGTCATGCACATACGAGTTATGGTCTATCAGCGACTTGTCTTCAATGTCTGGCCTCGAGACAGAAATGCAGCTTACGTCTGGCTATTTACTGCATCTTCAAACCAACACAGGTTAGAGCACACATTTAATGTGATACAAATGTTTACTATAATGAAAACTTTAATAAATAATTTCGACATGTCTTACCAGAAATGGGCAGATATTTGCGAATCGGCGTGAAATGAAGTAAACATTCACAAAAATGTGCATGAATGAATGCAATTTACAGCAAGAATGCTGTTTTATCCGGCGATAACTTAAATTACTCCATTGACTCACGCTGAAATTCTTACTTCTCTATGGACATTGCTATTTCTTGTATCAGCTGAGTTTGTATCTTGAACGCATAATGTTCCCGATATGTACATAGCTACATCTCTATTTCTTTGACAATCTTTTCCATCCATTAAATGTTGTAGTTGAGTGTGAAGACAGTTCCACATATTTGGCAATATATATTCCACTCAGCTCTTTAAATTTGCTACAATGTAGGATAAATTGCTCTTTGTCCTCTATGCTGTCTTTACAGGATGGACATATATTATTTTCGCTTTGATTCTTTGCATATTGGTTATTCATGCCAAGGGAGTTGAGTTCCATTCTAAATCGGATGAAGACATCTCTAAACTTCTTAATAGGTATATCATTAAGATATCGTTCACATTATGATCTTACATTTGTATGATCTGTAAAATACAAATATATGCCTTTCATTAATTTTTAATGCGTACCTGATGGTAGCAGTCTTGTAATCTCTTCTTCAGGTTTCGTAGGAAATCCTTCTCATTAGTAGTTTAACCATCTTTCCAAACGTATGCGAAGTATTTCTTGGATAAACACTCTTCGACATATTCACCCAGTCCCAATGCTTTACTTGTATAGATTTACGATGTCTAATTCTGTTATCATGTAACAGCCATCTCTCTCCTCTTGTCAGCTATCCCCCTCGTCTAAAAACCATGGCTTTAGTTTTTTCTTCGTTAATTCAGAGAACTGGGTACTGGACACTCGGACCAGATTGTCTTTTTGGCACTGGAGACCCGCTGGTGTGCTGGAGCTGGCACTGGAGCTGGCTGTGCTGTTTTGTGCTTGTGCTGGAGCAGGCTGTGCTGTGCTGGAGCTGGCTGTGCTGTGCTGGAGCTGGCTGTGCTGCGCTGGAGCAGGCTGTGCTGGAGCTGACTGTGCTGTGCTGGAGCTGGCTGTGTTTTGCTGGAACTGACAGTGCTGTGCTTGAGCTGGCTTTGCTATGCTGGAGCTGGCTGTGCTGTGCTGTGATGTAGCTAACTTTGATGTGCTGGAGCTGGCTGTGCTGTGCTGGAGCTGACTTTGCTGGAGCTGGCTGTGCTGGAGCGTGCTGTGCTGGAGCTGACTTTGCTGGAGCTGGCTGTACTGTAGCTAACAGTGCTAAGCTGGAGCTGGCTGTGCTGTGCTGGAGCTGGCTGTGCTGGAGCTGACTGTGCTGGAGCTGGCTGTGCTGTGCTTGAGCTGGCTGTGCTGGAGCTGGCTGT
>JAWQFJ010019713.1:127500-160000 GCA_034096865.1 Theodoxus fluviatilis | reverse complement strand
AGAATACAATTGGTCGGAAGTATTGTCACGACCTTTTTTATACTATTGTCAGTCTGACCCCGGCAACCACCCTTTTTTGAGACACACACACACACGCACACGCACACGCACACGCACACACACTCACACACGCACACGCACACACACTCACACACGCAAACGCACACACACTCACACAAGCGCACGCACACACACTCACACAAACGCACGCACTCACATACGTACAAACATATGCACGCACCCGCGCATGCATGTCCTCTCAAAAGCAAAGATATTGACGGACTCTCTGGCTACCCAGAGGGCTGACTGACATATTGACTACTAATCTTCCCACGGACTGTCCAACCAAGTGACTGACTGACTGACTGACTGACTGACTGACTGACATATTTATACATGAAAACACACATACGACAATACAGCCGGACACATTGTGTGGCACACAGACACTCATGCACGCATACAACAACGAGGACGAACACTCAAAAGGCTGCCGATCCGGTCAAGATTACAAACGGTCGACTCATTTGCATACAATTCGATCCGATTCTTGTCAATAGAGCATGCTCTATTCTACCGACCCGGTCCAGATCGATTCCAAGAGTTCAACCAATCAGAAAGTCTTGCTGAAGATCTTTTGACAAACATGGCGGCGAAGACAAAATTGAACAGAGAACAGAGTGAATATTTGATAAGTCAGTTGAATGCCCAACCAGTTATTTGGGATGTATTCAACAAAGACTATAAAGTGGAGCTAAGGAGATTAGTCTCCTGGATCGTAATCCGACCTTTTTAGTCGGCACGGCTCGACTGCTTATCGTTGCGTGTGGCTATCAACCCGATTTTTACACAACGGTCAGACCAAATCGGCCTCAAAATCGGCTTGGAAAAACGGTACGTCTGTCGGCGCCTTAACAGGGGAAACATTCGTGGCCATTCAACGTGTGCAATCGTACGTGAAATTTTGCAAAGCTATGAAACACACGACTGTTGTACTTGGTCGTCTAAGATCACGCGCACTCACACAAGTGGACCAGTGCTGACGTCACACACCAGTGTTGCTGGCTGTCTCCAGGAGACCAGGCCACGCTGCCACAGAGCACGGCCTGCACGGTGCCAAGACAGGGGACGGCCCAGTCTTCCTCTGACTAAAGCTAGATCGGGCACGTCTTTGAACTGGTATGCAATGCACTTGACAGGAACTATGATTGATGACAGCCTTTTGGCCTCGCATTGCACACTGACAATTTATTCAAACGGAAACCCTGAACAGCCCACACGATCTATTGAGACCAAAACGCAATAACCGCCATCTGGAGAATCACGACGGCTTGTTGGAGAGGGGAAAATGTTCCTTCCCCACGACCTTCAACCAGAAGAGGGCAGAGTCATTCTGACGCCTTTCCAATGCTCCAATACGCGTGTCAGTCCACAGAGGAGCCGGCCATTCAGCCAGGTTTGAATGGTAGAACTTGTAAGGCGAGTGGCGGCGGGCCGTGCACATGCTGCCACTCGCGTGGGCCAAAACAGCCTCCTTCACCGCGTTTGAACGCATCCAAGTCACTGTTGCGTCCATTGTATTTCAGTTTACTTATGTACTTTTCAACAGCAACGTTTCCATGATGCTCAGTTTTCTTTGTGTGAATGAGGAGTACGCGTTCAAGGTCTTCATGAAAAGGACGCAAAATGAGATGGAAAATAAACCACAGATGCGAAAGGCAGCAACGAAAGATTCTCTCGGTCAAACCAAAATGGACAGCGCGGATTCCCGTATAAATAAAAGAAATGATGATAGAACTCAGGACAGAGACTATTATGAGTTGTCTGATTTACATGTAGTAAGTTCCACCTTTAAGTGTAGTCTGCTAGCTGAGTTCCAGTTCTATGGATATGACAAAATTATGGAAAACATCAGTTAGATGTAGATCAGTCTACCGATAAAGCATATCTACATGCCGGTTCAGTGTCCCACATACACATACACACAAAACTAAATCCACACAAACAGATGGGAGAGCTTGCATGAATGACTGTTCTACGTACTTAAACTGCACACAAACCCAGACACACACACACACACAGACACAGACACACTCACACACACACACATGACCACACACACACACACACACACACACGCGCGCACATACACGCGCACACGCTCACACACAGAGTCACACACTCACACAGAGAGACAAAGACACACAAACACACAAACACAAACACACACACATACTCAGACACACAAACGCATGCACGCACACATACACATACTCACAGGTACACACACACACACACACACACAGAGGCGCGCACAAACACATATACACACAAAGAAACACACACACACACACAGAAACACACACACGAACTCAGACATACATACACATATTCATGTACACACATACACACACACAAACACGCACACACACGCACACACATATACGAATGCACACGCACTCATTCGCACACGCACGCACATACACACACATATACACAAACACACACCTACACACACACACTCACACACGAATACCCCCAGACTTACACACACACACACACCCACACACACACGCCTACAGGCACGCACGGACGCATTTACGCACGCAAGACACGCAATTAATGACATTGACTGACTGCGGGCGAACTGGCTTGCTGACTGACTTACCACTGAGCGTCTACCAACTGACTGACCAAGCACCTGACCAGGTGACTGACTGCTCAACATACGCAAAGAAATAAACAAACTTACGCATGACCATTCAGGTGGACACACGCAGTGACATAGAGACGTTCACCCCATATGCAAAGATCCGGAGTGACTTTCTAACAGGAGATGCGGTCACTGTCAGTAAGGTTTGTGCAGTCATGAGTGAAACCATGCGCAGTAGTCGAGAAGATCAATGTTGTGCTCGATCGTCTAACATCGCGTACGCTCACAAGCGTTACCACACAGATGACCCAGCCTCTCTCTGACAAAAGCTGGGGCGCGTCTTGCCCCTGCATGGGAAGATCCTTGGTCGGAGTCCGATTCACGGAGAACCATCCTTGGCCATGCATTGCAATGTGAGAATTCTCAAGGCACAGCTGAGCAGCCAAAGCGATCCACGGAGGCCATGGCGCCAGTAGCGCCGTGCGGGAAATGAATCAGAATGACGACACAGCTGTATGACGGGGAGGCAGTCAGAATGACGACACACCTATTTGACGGGGTGGCAGTCAGAATGACGACACAGCTGTTTGACGGGGAGTCAGTCAGAATGACGACACAGCTGTTTGACGGGGAGGCAGTCAGAATGACGACACAGCTGTTTGACGGGGAGGCAGTCAGAATGACGACACAGCTGTTCGACGGGGAGGCAGTCAGAATGACGACACAGCTGTTTGACGGGGAGGCAGTCAGAATGACGACACAGCTGTTTGACGGGGAGGCAGTCAGAATGACGACACAGCTGTTTGACAGGGAGGCAGTCAGAATGACAACACAGCTGTTTGACGGGGAGTCAGTCAGAATGACGACACAGCTGTTTGACGGGGAGGCAGTCAGAATGACGACACAGCTGTTTGACGGGGAGGCAGTCAGAATGACGACACAGCTGTATGACGGGGAGGCAGTCAGAATGACGACACAGCTGTTTGACGGGGAGGCAGTCAGAATGACGACACAGCTGGTTGACGGGGAGGCAGTCAGAATGACGACACAGTTGTTTGACGGGGAGGCAGTCAGAATGACGACACAGCTGTTTGACGGGGAGGCATTCAGCACAATGCACAGCGATAGGAACGCTGCCTAAAGCTACGACATGAGTGAAAAAAACAGCAAAACATTTCTATACTGGAACGAATGGTAGAGAATTGACACGAAGGCGTTTGGTCATCGTCTCCACAGACAGCTCGTCTGACAAAGAGAAAAATTCCTTCCCCACGGCCTCCAGCAAGATGGGGGCAGGAAAATTCTGAAGCGTGTTCAGTCCTCGATAACCTGTGCTAGGGAAACCCGTAGAGCGGCTATTCATTCCTCCGGGCATGAAAGTCCTCAAGCACGAAAGACGCACGTGAATTGCGCGGAGCGTTTTGCAGTGGAAATGAAAGGCCTTTGTGAGTTGTTCCCTTGATTGCCGCGCCCGATTCAGCGATTCCCCGCGAGCCAGGCCTGAACACCCCACCCCCACCTCTACCCCTCCCCCCACCTCTATCCCTCCCCCCACCTCTACCCCTTCCCCCACCTCTACCCCTCCCCCCACTCCTTCCTTCACCTCTTACCTTTACACTACCTTCCCTTCTGTGTGTCCTGTACACCAGCTGTCACATCCATCTCCTGCTGATATTTTGAGTGAGGAGTGAGTGAGTGAGTGAGTGAGTGGGTGGGTGGGTGGGTGGGTGGGTGGGTGGGTGAGTGAGTGAGTGAGTGAGTGAGTGAGTGAGTGAGTGAGTGAGTGAGTGAGTGAGTGAGTGAGTGAGTGAGTGAGTGAGTGAGTGAGTGAGTGGATGGGTGGGTGAGTGAGTGAGTGAGTGAGTGACTGGATGGGTGGGTGAGTGAGTGAGTGAGTGAATGAGTGGGTGGATGGGTGGGTGGGTGGATGGGTGAATGAGTGAGTGAGTGAGTGAATGAGTGAGTGAGTGAGTGAGTGAGGGAGTGAGTGAGTGAGTGTGTGAGTGAGTGAGTGAGTGAGTGAGTGAGTGAGTGAGTGAGTGAGTGAGTGAGTGAGTGAGTGAGTGAGTGAGTGAGTGAGTGAGTCTGTCTGTCTGTCTGTCTGTCTGTCCGTATTTATTTTTGTCTGTCTGTCTGTTCGTCTGTATGTATGTCTGTCTGTCTGTCTGTCTGTCTGTCTGTCTGTCTGTCTGTCTGTCTGTCTGTCTGTCTGTCTGTCTGTCTGTCTGTATGTCTGTCTGTCTGTCTGTCTGTCTGTCCGTATGTCTGTCTGTCTGTCTGTCTGTCTGTCTGTCTGTCTGTCTGTCTGTCTGTCTGTCTGTCTGTCTGTCTGTCTGTCTGTCTGTCTGTCTGTCTGTCTGTCTGTCTGTCTGTCTGTCTGTCTGTCTGTCTGTCTGTCTGTCTATCATATATCTTTCTGTCTGTCTGTCTGTCTGTGTCTGTCTGTCTGCTGTGTGTCTGTCTGTCTGTCTGTTTGTCTGTCTGTATGTCTGTCTGTCTGTCCGTATTTCTGTCTGTCTGTCTGTCTGTCTGTCTGCCTGTCTGTCTGTCCGTGTGTGTGCGTGTGCATGCGTGTGCGTGTGTGTGTGTGTGTGTGTGTGTGTGTGTGTGTGTGTGTGTGTGTGTGTATGTGTGTGTGTGAATAATTGAATGAAACAATGAATGAATGAATGACGAATGAACTGACTGAGGAACTGACAAAATGGATGAGCGGACACTTGCTGCTGTTCAGCCTGTGAAGGCTATGTAGGGCCAGTGACTGCAAACTCCCTCCATCTTCTGTCGCTGCAGTTCTCTCTGCTCCTCTTTCTTCTGTCGGTCTAGTAGGAGTTTCATGATCGTTCGCGATGTATCCTGCCCTTGCCTCTTCTCCCTCGCTGTGAGCTGCCGATCTCGTCACACATTTGTCCATTTCCGTTCTTCTACTTCTTCGCCGTCTCGGGAACCAATGTTGCGTGCACGTGGTCTGTGACTTGCGGTCCGTCCCAGCTTGCGCCAGGACAGTAGAAGCAGGACAGGCATGTGTTTTCTACAGGATGTTTATTCCCGGACTGGTCAGCGCTTCTAGTAATCACTCGTGCACCCACAGTGGTCACTGATGCTGCTCAGGCTGCTCCTCAAAACGGCGGCACCGACAGCCTCTCCTGCGCTCTCAGCTTCCAGTCACCCGTGCTGGACAGGCTGCGCCTCAATACGGCTCCCGACAGCCCTCCAAGCACTCGACAGCCCGTCACCAGTCTCTCCTCCAGTCTCAGTCTAGTCTCAGTCACCTCTTAGTCACCTCCCGTCTATCATGTACATACGAATATATAGTGCCGTGCTTTGGGTCGGAGAGTCTTTCCCAGCGACCTCTGTTCTGCCACGTCGGCATACTCGAGGGCCAATCGGTGGTCAGATGCCTACTGCGTAGGGGATGGGGAGTTTCCAGTCCCCCACCCCCCCCCCCCCCCCACACAGCATTCCGCTGACTCACCCTGACCCTCTGTGCGCCGACCAGGCAGAAATCGCCTCCACCCCCTCTCACAGACAAAGGAGGGAAAGCCCCTCGAACCTTCTGCAAGGCACTTTACATTACATTCACATCCGCAGGCATTTCACATTCCTTCACAACATTTACAAAAAGGGTGTTCATCAAATAGAATGGTTATACACCCCTCAAAATCCAAGTGCATAATCCTAACTACAAGACAAAAACGTCAACGTACGACAACCTTTAACCATCAACCTTATGCTAGAAAATGAAATCATTGAGCAAGTCTCAGAACACAGAGTGCTGGGCATAATTGTTGATGAATAACTAACTTGGGAACAACATGCCAATTCCTTATGCAAAACTATTGCTAAGAACATTTTCCTGCTCTCCTAACTGAGGCATTTTGTCAACACCGATGCATGCGCAATGTTTTTTCATGCACACATAAATGCCCATATTAATTTTGCATCTGTTGTAAGGGATGGCTCTATGGCAGTGCACTTGAACAAGATTAAATCACTGTACAGACGAGCTGCCAAGCTTATTTCCGACTCAACATTGTCTACGGATGAAAAGATCAGAAATCCTGGCTTACTACCTTTCCAAAAACACCTCGTCCTCAATAAATGCATCCTTATGCACAAAATTGCTCATTCACGAGCACCGAAGTATCTTACTGATCTCTTCATTCGTCCCCAAACAAGCCAATTACTATCTCGCAACTCTTTCATTCTTCCACAACCTAGAGTAGGCATTTTCAAAGGCAGTATTACATATTTATAGGTGTTATGATATGGAATGCACTCCCATTGCACCTACGGAACAATACTTCCATGAAGTCTTTTAAAGCATCCATACGTGATTATCTATTCAGATGATCTCACTGCTGTCGCCTGTACAGATGACACGTATATTTGCTTGAACTTGAAGACGCACTGAGCTGACAGTTGTCAAAGGCATCTACTAAAATTTTTGTCATTGTTGATCATATTCTTCATATACCTTACCAACTGTTGTACATAGATTAGCTACTGTGTATTTTGTTTTGTCTTATCAATCCATGTTTTCATTGCTTTATGAGCAAGGACAATTTGTAAGTTAGGCAGAAATGCCTAAAATTTCAACCTTGCTAAATAAAGAATAAATCAATCAATCTGTCTGTCTGTCTGTCTGTCTGCCTTTGCGCGCGCGCGTATGCATGTATGTGCGCGTGTGTCTGTCTATCTCTCCCTCTTTCTTTTATGCACACGAATGTGCACCTCACGCATATGCATGTGCACACTGATCCTTTTTACTTTGTTTATTATCAATAGATACGACTACACGTTACTTTACAATGGCCGGGGAAGAGTTCACCAGGGGTCATATGGTAATTAGCAGCGCAGCCATGATCGTAGGTTACACAACTTCCGGTGCTATATGTTGGGGTATGTTTCGGGTCTCTGTTGAGAAGTGATTATCGCTAGATCGTGGCAAAAGGATGGCATTAAAGCATGCACAAAGTTTAATTAGATAAAACTAATCGAAAATAGTCATAATAGACTATTGTCACGTATACTTTCTGCACAAACCCCACAAAAGAGAAGTAAACAAACCACACCGTTCATACCTAGCAGACGAACACGATCGAACCGTAGCCACTACGCCAGCAGTCGATCGATCGAGCTAGTGTGATATAATGTTTCATGTAAGGCTGAAATGAATGGCAGCAGATAACTGTTTAGTTCTGGCTTGAATTGACTATTTCGTTTCTCTGGTCAGGCGAGGACAGAGAATTCACGATCATAGAGAGTCGATGAGTGCATGATCAACTTTCCTGCATTCGGCGTAATGTAACGTGTAAGATTATGACAAGAAAATGGCATTAAAGCACAAAACAAAGTTTCATGACAACTAAATTCACCAATTATATTAATAACTGACCATTTTTGCACCTACAGCTAGTGCTAAAACCTTTCAAAGCAAACAAAAAAACATACTGCGGGGAGTGTCCCGGTCACGCATCAAAACTCAGTGCACGAGTGATCGTTTCGCTTTTCTCTTATTTGTGTATCTGCTCCGACATGGTAAGCTGGCTGTGCCAAGAAACCAACATCTAAAATAATTACAGTTAGTTGATACATTTTTCTTTCTAAGGTAATGTCCGTGAGGAAGAAAACGCGTTACATTGACTTTCGCAAGCCCGATGCCTGTCGATTTTACCTCAACAAAATGGAGGTGATCGGCGGGCTTGATCCATACCAGCTGAAGCTCCCTATGGGTTAGGGGGGTAAGAATTGACCGACCGCGTCTCCCTTCGCGATTCGTAAGAGGCGATCAATTATAGATACATCGTGACTTGATTTGCGCTGACTCAGAACTATTCTAGTGGTTTTTGTGCTCGGTGGCCATACGTAGCCTACAAAGGCTGATAAGCCTTAAAACTCCATCCATCCATCCACCCATCCATACCAGCTGACGAAGGACCAACTTGATCCGGAGTTGAGGAACACTCCGCCAACGACCCAGACAGCACGCAACTCCTGGGCCAGCCCTGGGCCAGACTTGGGAGTTCCTGGGGTCCCCTGGCATGCCAGCTCAGGGCTGTTTGAAGTCTGCAATGTAGCTTTAAGTGTTCATGGTGATATCTGATCTGCTGTTGTCGCCATGGCTACCGCTCTTATCTTGTGAGGCCCGCCGCTCTCGCCATCTGAATTCCAGGTTAAAAAAATATAGGATGGGGCTATAGCCTTAGAGTGGCGCGAGAGGCCTCGCTCGCTGCAGCACACTGGCGCGAAATCAGCAGAATTTCACATTGGATTGTACTCGTGGTGTCACCAGTGTCCGGCATTGGTAAGTACGACTTGCTCCCTTTCTGTATCATTTTGACAAGTAATTATAATTGGGTTTTTCCCTATATACATTTTCTTGTTTGCTCACGCCTACAATTGTCAGCATGTCATCAAACAAGTCTACTGAGAGGAAATTGAAAGGTGGAATTAAGGCAACAGAATTTAGGCAGTTTTTGTTGTATAGTGGTGGCTCTAAGACGCAGACTATCCCATACTATGTACGATCATTTTTTGCTATTGTCTGTTGCCATTCATTGCCTTTCCAGCCCTGTTCTCTTTAAAACTCATGCGGATTATGCTCATACTTTGTTGTGTAGATTTGTGGATGAAGCAAGAGGAATTTATGGTATAGATTTCCTAGTGTATAATGTGCACGGTTTGACTCATCTATAGCTAATGATGTCAAAATGTTTGGGCCTCTCTCTCTCCTCTCTATCTCTCTCTCTTTCTCTCTCTTTCTCTCTCTCTCTCTTTCTCTCTTTCTTTCTCTCTCTCTCTCTTTCTCTCTCTCTCTCTCTCTCTCTCTCTCTCTCTTCTCTCTCTCTCTCTCTCTCTCTCTCTCTCTCTCTCTCTCTCTCTCTCTCTCTCTCTCTCTCTCTCTCTCTCTCTCTCTCACCACATTTGAATATTTTGCCTCAAGGGCTGAATGTAAGAAAGGCACTACTGCCTATATATAACTGCCTAATTCACTACCCTTGTAAAATAAAGTTCGTTCGTTCATAAAGTTCTCTCTCTCTCTCTCTCTCTCTCTCTCTCTCTCTCTCTCTCTCTCTCTCTCTCTCTCTCTCTCTCTCCTCGTCTCTCTCTCTCTCTCTGCGTGTGTGTGTGTGTGTGTGTGTGTGTGTGTGTGTGCGCGCGCTAACCACCGTGCTTCACCAGTCCACCGGTGGCGTCTATGACTGAAATATGAAATTGCTTTCAGGAGCTCTGACGAAACCTGTCCTGCAATGCCGGCGTACTCCTCCTGCATCAACCGTACGCATCATCGCCTTCACCGCCTTCACCACTGACTGGAGTCTGGACAGCAGACATTTGGAAGTCAACTCATGCAACAGCGCGCTCCTCGTCCTTTTCCTCTTCCTCCACCTCCTGCTCGTCAACAAACTGCACAGTAAGTTATCCGTTTAAAATCTATATCACCCATTTGCCATCGTCAGTAGAACAGCACGCCACGGATGCGGTCAAAGGGGAGATAACTCGACTCAAACCGTGTTCAAGCCAATTACATCAGATTTTTGTATATACATGTCTTTGTCTGTCTGCCTGCCTGCTTGCCTGTCTCTCTGTCTGTCTCTCCGTCTGTCTTTCTCTCTCTCTCTGTCTCTGTCTCTGTCTCTCTCCCTCCCTCCCTCTCCCCCACACTCTCTCTCCCACCCACCCACCCTCTTACTCTCATTCCCTCTTCCCCCTTCCCCCAGCTCCCACTCCCCCCCCTCTCTCTCTCTCTCTCTCTCTGGGGGAGTAGGGGAGGGAGTGTACACCAAGAGGCTTTGGCCTACATGTATGTTATTTGTTTTCAACATTTGGATGTTTAGAAAATTGTTTTTTTATGTATATGTCATTGTAGCGACTTCAAGTTCCATATTTACATTTTGCTTCTCTGGTACACTATCTACCCATTTTAGTATGTTTAAGAAATTGTACATGTATAATTCTTGCGATAATTATACTGACTCTCTCTCTCTCTCTCTCTCTCTCTCTCTCTCTCTCTCTCTCTCTCTCTCTCTCTTCTCTCTCTCTCTCTGTATCTTTAATTGTGATGTCTGTCTGTGTGTCTGTGTGATGTCTGTCTGTGTATCTTTGTGGTGTCTGTCTGTGTATCTTTGTGGTGTCTGTCTGTGTATCTTTGTGGTGTCTGTCTGTGTCTCTGTGTGATGTCTGTGTCTGAAATATGAAGCCAGAAATTATAAAATGCTACGCGTATTTATTACTAACATGTCATTCGGCTTGGAGAAACAGTGAAAAACTCCTCTCTCTCTCTCTCTCTCTCCTCCTCCTCTTTGTCTCACTTCTGTCTCTCTACTCTCTCTCCTCTCTCTCTCCTCCTCCTCCCCTCCTCCTCTTGTCTGCCCACCTCCTGAGGTCTATTAGTTCCAAAACTTTCTGACACTTTCTTCTATAGCCATACTCTTTATTGATAAACTTCCTGCATATTGCCAGATGTTCCGCATTTCGATAGCACATTCCTGTCCATATTCTGTCTCGCCTCTACCGTCTCACAGCGGATTTCCGTTTGTCGATATCTAGATTTAGTATAGTAATTTTTTAGTGTTGTCCATGTTTATATACATGATTTTGTACTTAATCTGGTCAACTTTTGTTCCTCAGGAGCGCCACATCTCTAATCTGGGGGGGGGGGGGGGGGGGAACCTTCAAAGTCCTTCTCCAGATGGCAGGGAAGACCCTGATGACGCCAGCTCTTCAGGGGCAATATAACCTATCTGGCAAATCGAGCCTCAGCAAGACGGCGTTTACACAGCTGTCCAATCTCCACCAGGCCCTCTTCAGTAAGAAATATTCAATATCTAAATCGTGCAACTTCCATTTAGACCTGAAAAAACAAATTTAATGATTTCATTTCTTGTCATCAGAAGCGGCAGTGCCAAAATCTTAGCACATTTTTATATGTCTGAATAAGAGTGTTTGATCAAGTTCTGTACGCATTTGTTATTATAGAATATGGAATGCTGAGCTATTGAGGAAGAATGAAGAAGCTTTAGTTTTGCTATTTGGAGCTGTGCTTTGTTCACAAATATATCATTCTTATTCACCAATTTGTTTTGACAGATGCTGTCTCAGAACGACATCAAGTCGAGAGGAAGATGTACACATCTTACCTAGGAGAGTGGCTGAGCTGCTGGCGGGATAGGCAGAAAGGCGGCAAGAGCAACAGACCGGGCACGCAGACCACCCAACAAAATGCGTAGGCAGAAAGTGGAAAGGAAATGGAAGAATGGAACATTGATTGTCTTAGACAGATAGATAGATTTAGCAAACCAACTATCTTTAACCTCGAAGTACAAGTAAATCTATAAATCTATGAATATATTTTGAATACTCTTGTAACTCATGCAGGTTCTTTTCATGCGTGATAAAGTCTAATAAATGTCGTTACTTGTCAATCAATGACTTTGTTTTTCATGTAAGGTTATTTACACTTAGTAAGATATTTCTGGAATCTTAATTCAATCTATACACTTTTTGCCTTCTCTCATTGTGTTTGTGTGTGCTGTGCGCGCTCTGTGTGCATGGATATGTGTGTTTATGTGGATATGTTGCACTCTTCTCTGCAATATCTTGATGTACGGGGGTTCTCCTGGCTTGCGCTAGGAAGTCGATCGAAGCGACAGACTCCGGTGATCGTTTCCAATGAACTTTATTCACGCACTGACCTCTACAGTGGTGAAAATCAGCAACAGCAATTCGTATAGCGCTCACACAGCTTCACTCTGCTTACAGTACTGCAGAGGCTCGCTAGCACACAGCACAAACTCGCTACCTCGAGAGTCAAAGCTCTCACCTTTAACTCTGTCGTATCTGCTGCTCTCCATCTCTCACTCGCTTTCGCTCCTTATATACCTTTACACAATTTCTAGAAACTACCAGCACAATATCGCATTTACTCCCACATTCCTAACTGCGACGCGACTGACTTACTGTGTCACAACAAGCTAATATTAGCCTAAGTCGGTCGAGGTCAGGGCACTAACCTGTCCGATAAACACAAACAGCCGCGCCTGCGACACTGCCCGTAGGTTCGAGAAACGTCACAACAGATACATGTGTATTTGTGTGTTTGTCTCTCTCTCTCTCTCTCTCTCTCTCTCTCTCTCTCTCTCTCTCTCTCTCTCTCTCTCTCTCTCTATATCTGGCATGGCTGCTGGAGAATTCTTCTCCTTTTCAAGAAAATGCTCGAGTTATTCAAGTTAAGGATTCAAGACAGTTTATCGGGCTTGGACCGGATCACCCCTGGAACCCATGCAGGTCATAATTAAGGCAATAATACCAGGCCTGGATCACCCCTGGATCCCAGGTCCCAACGGCTGGATGCGAGGGCTGGCCAGGGCTGGATGCCAGGGCTGGCCAGTGCTGGACCCAATGGACATTTCTAGGCTGGGCCAGGGCTGGATGCCAGGGCTAGCCAGGGCTGGATGCCAGGGCTGGGCCAGTGCTGGACCCAATGGACATTTCTAGGCTGGGCCAGGGCTGGATGCCAGGGCTAGCCAGGGCTGGATGCCAGGGCTGGGCCAGTGCTGGACCCAATGGACATTTCTAGGCTGGGCCAGGACTGGATGCCAGGGCTGGCCAGGGCTGGTATCCAGGGATTTGCCAGCCCTGGGCCAGGCCTGGTGTGCTGTCGGGGGAGTGCCATGGACATATTTAATTGTTGTACTCGGAACATCGGCGTGCACGTTGGAAGAGTTAAACTAGTCTATCGATGCTTCGTAGCAGGATTCGTGGGAGATGTCTGCTGATTGTCGCCGGATGTTTGTCTCGAAAGGTCAGATCTATTCTGTAAATCTTCTTTTTCCATCCTCTTCGTCTAGCTTCGGTCACTCTTTACACAATCGGACCTTGATTGGTTTTCTCTGATGGTATAATAGAAGTAGGAGCGTTTGACTCCTCTTAATTTTTCTTTTTGTTATTTATAGAATATAGAATAGAATATAATTCTTCGGCTTGCTTAGGCGTCCAGGGCCTATCGCCGATTCTGGTGGTTCTCTGGCTGTATTTTTATTGTTCTTGTGGATACTAGCTGGTCTTTTACCAGGCCTAGTCTATTTGTGAGATAAAGAAAAAGAGAGAAAAAAAGGCCTAATTGCTGTGCATCATCTGCGCCAGTGGTTCCTCCAGCTTGAACATATATCCTTGTAGATGCTTGTCCACTCTGTTCTTGAACGAGTTCAGGCTCGGTGCCTCAACTACGCTATTCGGGAGGCTGTTCCACATGTTTATAACTCGCTGGGTGAAGAAATGCCGGCGTAAAGCCGTATTGCATCGGTTTTTCTTGAGCTTGTTGGTTGTTAAAACAATTTTTCACGCAGCTAGAAGTCGGCATGGGTATGGTCTTTGGTCTCAAGTACCACAGCTTAGCAGACAGCGCTCGCCTCCTACCCACATGGCTGAAAGCACGTGGCTTCTACAAATAACTCCGAAAGTGACGACTACGCGTCTCCGGCCATTGCTTTCAGGATAGTCAGCTGAGAGTTATGTCCCTTACCCTGGATGTAAACATGGCAGCGACCTGGTAGTGGGAGTGGAACCGCTCGTTTAGTCGTTCTAAGCTTTCACAAGGAAAAGCACTGTACAGCCTCCACCATGGCAAAGAAAACGGCGTAAGTACTTGTATGTTACTGTGCTTATAGTGTTTGTCCAATCGCCATCCACCGTGTAGAACACTTATTACATCGAAAGCATCTAGTCTTTTCTTGTCGTGTCGGATTTCGCGTGATGATCGTGGTGAGTCAAGACTCCAAATTTACTGTCATGCGATGAACGATGCCCTGTATTCTGATGCTCCAGGGTGTAGAATCAATTGGTTTATTTCAAAATCAATCAACTATAGAGGTGCTAAAGTGAAATGATAGACAGTCGCAACACAGTGAACACTTGTTTTTACGTTTTGTCGTATCGTAAAATGCTTCGTATTTCAACCTGCCCATACACGTATTCTGTTTTTAGTTTACAATGCGCACTTCTATCTCTGTGACTGACTCTGCCTACCCCCACCCCCCACCCACCCACCCCCGTTCTGTCTGTCTATATGTCTCAGTCTCAGTCTCTCTCTCTCTCTCTCTCTCTCTGTCTCTCTCTCTCTCTCTCTCTCTCTCTCTCTCTCTCTCTCTCTCTCTCTCTCTCCCCCTCTTAGTGAATAGTTGATGACAGAGCTGTGATAACTGTAACAGCTGTATACACGACGGAATAACGTGTATTCAAATGGGCGGATGGCCTTGATTAAAATCGTTCAGATTCAAATTATCTCTGTGTATGTTTATGTGTCTGTCTGCTTGTCTCTCTTTCTCTGTGCACATGTCTCTCTGTCTCGGTATCTCTCTCTCAGTCTTTCTCTCTCTCTCTCTCTCTCTCTCTCTCTCTCTCTCTCTCTCTCTCTCTCTCTCTCTCTCTCTCTCTCTCTCTCTCTCTCTCTTGCACTCTGTCCCTCTGTCTTTCTCTGTCTCTCTGTATTTCTCTTTCTCTCTCCATCTCTCTCTCTCTCTCTCTCTCTCTCTCTCTCTCTCTCTCTCTCTCTCTCCTCCTCTCTCCCTCTCTCTCTCTCTCTCTCTCTCTCTCTCATCATATGTGTGTGGACTCTACTTTCAGGGACATGAAGGTGATCATCCTGGGAGACAGTGGGGTGGGCAAGACCTCTCTGGTGTGCCGCTACATGCAGGGCAGGTTCTCCACCCAGGAACCGGTAAGTGTCCTTGGAGTGAAAGAAGTAGTAGTGGTGTGGTGGTGGTGGTGGTGGTGGTAGTAGTAGTAGTAGTAGTAGTAGTAGTAGTAGTAGTAGTAGTAGTAGTAGTAGTAGTAGTAGTAGTAGTAGTAGTAGTAGTAGTAGTAGTAGTAGTAGTAGTAGTAGTAGAAGTAGTGGTAGTTGTTTTGGTAGTTGTAGTAGTAATGGTGGTGGTAGAAGTAGTAGTAGTAGTAGTGGTAGTAGTAGTAGTAGTAGTAGTAGTAGTTGTAGTGGTAGTTGTAGTAGTAGTAGTAGTAGTAGTGGTAGTTATAGTGGTGGTGGTAGAAGTAGTAGTGGTATATTGGTGGTGGTGGTAATAGTGGTAGTTGTAGTAGTAGTAGTGGTAGTTGTAGTGGTGGTGGTAGTAGTAGTTGTTGTAGTCATAGTAGTAGTAGTAGTAGTAGTAGTAGTAGTAGTGGTAGTAGTGGTTGTGGTTTGTGGTGGTGGTGGTGGTGGTGGTGGTGGTGGTGGTGGTGGTGGTGGTGGAAGTGGTGGTGGTGGTGGTGGTGGTGGTGGTGGTGGTGGTGGTAGTTGTGGTGGTGGTAGTGGTAGTGGTGTAGGTGGTTGTGGCAGTTGGGGTGTTGGTAGTGGTAGTTGTAGTGGTGGTGGTAAAAGTAGTAGTAGGAGTAGAAGTAGAAGTGGTGGTGGTATTAGTGGTTGTAGTATTAGTGGTAGTAGTAGTGGTGGTGTTGGTGGTGGAGGTGGAAGTGGTGGTGGAGGAGAAGGTGGTGGTGGTGGAGGTGGAAGTGGTGGTTGTGGTGTTGGTAGTGGTAGTGGTGTAGGTGGTTGTGGCAGGTGTGGTGGTGGTGGTGGTGGTTGTGGTGTTGGTAGTGGTGTAGGTGTAGGTGGTTGTGGCAGGTGTGGTGGTGGTGGTGGTGGTTGTGGTGTTGGTAGTGGTGTAGGTGTAGGTGGTTGTGGCAGGTGTGGTGGTAGTGGTGTAGGTGTAGGTGGTTGTGGCAGGTGTGGTGGTAGTGGTGTAGGTGTAGGTGGTTGTGGCAGGTGTGGTGTGGTGGTGGTGGTTGTGGTGTTGGTAGTGGTGTAGGTGTAGGTGGTTGTGGCAGGTGTGGTAGTGGTAGTGGTGTAGGTGTAGGAGGTTGTGGCAGCTACGGTGGTGGAGGTGGTGGTTGTGGTGTTGGTAGTGGTGTAGGTGTAGGTGGTTGTGGCAGGTGTGGTAGTGGTAGTGGTGTAGGTGTAGGTGGTTGTGGCAGGTGTGGTGGTGGTGGTGGTGGTTGCGTGGTGTTGGTAGTGGTAGTGGTGGTGGTGTAGGTGATTGTGGCAGGTGTGGTGGTGGTGGTGGTGGAGGAGAGGTGGTGGTGGTGGAGGTGGTAGTGGTGTAGGTGGTTGTGGCAGGTGTGGTGGTGGTGGTGGTGGTGGTGGTGGTGGTGGTGGAGGTGGAAGTGGTGGTGGTGGTTGTGGTGTTGGTAGTGGTGTTGGTAGTGGTAGTGGTAGTGGTGTAGATGATTGTGGCAGGTGTGTTGGTGGTGGTGGTGGAGGAGAAGGTGGTGGTGGTGGAGGTGGAAGTGGTGGCAGGTGATGGTGGTTGTGGTGTTGGTAGTGGTAGTGGTAGTGGTGTAGGTGGTGTTGGCAGTATGATGACATATAGTACAGTGGTGTAGCAGAATGAAATGTTGTGGTAATAGACGGTTGTTTATGGTAATTACTGTAGTAATAGTCATCGTCGGTAGTCCCTTGGTGTCAAGGATGACTGGCTCCACGCGTATCTCTGGAGTGGGTATGCAAATGACTCCACAGTCCCAGTCTGGACCGGCAGTAATAGTAGTAATAATGCAAGTAGTAAGTGTAGTAACAGAGGTAGTAATAATAGTAACAACAGTAAAAATAGTGGTAGCAGTAGTAGTTGTAGTAGTAATAGTAGCAGCAATAGTGGTAGTAGTAGTGGTAGCAGTAGTAGTAGTGGTAGTAGTAGTAGTGGTAGCAGTAGTAGTAGTGGTAATTGCTGTCATCCTTGTTGACTCACATGCGAAGCAAAAGTGAGTCTATGTACTGAGCCGTGTCGTCCGTCCGGATCGGGCGTCCGGGCGTCGTAAAAAACTTAAACGTTGGATTTTTCTCGGAGACTATTAAGTCTATCAACACCAAATGTAGCATGATGGTGTATGATGACAAGGCCTCAAAAAACATACATAGTGACTTGACCTTGCTTCAAGGTCAAGGTCACAGGAGCCATAAATGTGGTCTCAAAAACAGTCATTTTTCACATTTTCCCAATTTTCTCCCACGTTATTGAGAATGGCGACCTTAGCTACAAGTGGTATATAGGTCAAAGCAAGCCCTATGTTTTGATACCAGTTTGGTTGACCTTGCTTCAAGGTCAAGGTCACAGGAGCTCTTCAAAGTTGGATTGTATACATATTTTGAAGTGACCTTGACCCTGAACTATGGAAGATAACTGTTTCAAACTTAATAATTATGTGGGGCACATGTTATAATTTCATCATGAGACACATTTGTTCACATATCATCAAGGTCAAGGTCACTTTGACCCTTATGAAATGTGACCAAAATGGGGTAGTGAACCACTAAAAGTGACTATATCTCATGGTAGAAAGTGCCAATAAGCACCATTGTGCTTCCTATGTCTTGAATTAACAGCTTTGTGTTGCATGACCTTGGATGACCTTGACCTTGGGTCAAGGTCACATGTATTTTGGTAGGAAAAATGTGTAAAGCATTTCTTTGTGTATGATGTCATTGGTAGGTTTAGTTGTTTGACATTGACCTTGGAGGTCACCTGAAGGTCAAGGTCATATAAAGGTCAAGGTCAAGCATGTGAGTCGTATGGGCTTTGCCCTTCTTGTTTTATTGTTTAACCTTGATTGTGAAAGGGCTGCACAGTTGTTAAAAACAAGGCTTTTCATTGATAACCACATGCTTCTAATGTAGACAATATTTTGGCAAGCCATTGTCATCCTTGTTGTATTGGAAAAGTGCTGCACACTTGTTGAAAAGTGAGATCTTGCCAATCATTTCACAAGTTTCTTGCTGATAGCCACATGCTTCTCATGCAGACAATATTTTAGCAGCTTGATCCTCTCTTGATTTGGACGCTTACATAATGTTTATATTCAATTTTTACACATTCATTCTTAAGCAGAATACCTTTATGCCAGAATATGAAGGTCAAGAAAGGTTGGTTTGAAATTGTTGTAGTAAACAGAGCATGCTGGGAGTGTTTCAAGTTAGCAAACTGCACTAATGAGGTGACTGCAGTCACAACTTTTATTGAATACACTGTTTTTCATGCAGTGTCAGCATTTCATGTTCAGAAAAAGCTGGACTGATATAATCAATTTTTGTTGAATACATCCAGTTTTTCATGCATTGTCAGCATTTCACATTCATTGAAAGCTGGACTGATATCACCAATTTTATTGAATGCATCCAGCTTTTCATGCATTGTCAGCATTTCATGTTCATAAAAAGCTGGACTGATATCATACAATTTTTGTTGAATAAACCCAGTTTTTCATGCATTGTCAGCATTCACATTCATCAAAAGCTGGACTGATATCACCACTTGGGTGCATTCATTCTTTATGCTTTGTCAGTATTTTGTGCTCATTAGGAAAAAAACAAATTGTGGTTACCGTAACCTTATTGACCCTTTCATTTCTCCCTGCCAACCGCAAACTTTTTGTATTCAATTTCAAGCCAAAAAGAAAAAAAAGGAAGAAGAAATTGAAGGTAAACAACAAACTGCATGCTATCCCATCTTCCCTGCCCTATCAGCTCTCAGGAAGTTCACTATTTACATTTTGTAAAAGCATTTTCAGTGAAAGAAAAAGTTGACATATAATATGTTATTGTTAAACTTCAATCTTGCTTCTTCTAAAAAAGGGGGGGGGGGAATTTAAGTTCAGTGCAACCTACCAACCCCATTTTGGTTTTGTGTGTGGCGATGTTACCAATACCACTGCTTTTTGTTTCTTAATAAACTCAACTCCATGGCTATCAGCTTTAATCTTTTACCCATGAAATTCTACCATTGATGAAATCTTCTGGATAAAATTATGTATGAAACACATGTATACACTGTACACACAGTCTGCCTTGAAACATGTGTAGTATGCACATTGTATCCATCCATAACAAGTCAGGGGTGTGCAGTAGTGGAAATGGAGAGAAGTTTCACTTTTCACTGTAAAGCCAGTTCTTAAAGCAAGTTCTTAAAGCAAAGTGCATCGCCACTGCATGTACGCTCGACTGCTCCTCTTCGCGTGAATGATGCTCCATAAGGTGTGGATCTTAAAGGCAAAGGGTAAGATTATAAGTATAGTTGGAAGTATTTTCACGCATAGGTTGTGCAATTGTGAGTATTTTTACAAAACTGTTTTAATGCACGTGCAAAGCCGTGTTTGTAATGCGAGCCAAGTAATTACAAGTACTACCACGCTCGTAGTAACTATTATACCAAAGTATGGAAACGTGAGAAATCTTATGTAAATGAGTTGTTTGCTTTCAAACATTCTCAGAGAGTAAAGCATACGTACCCCAACAACGCTGAATATGGAGACACTGGTAGAACACCTCTTGATATTGCAACAAAAATGAGAGCTGTAAATACTGGTTGAAACTACTTCTGATGAACAGCGATAAACTGCCCAGGAAAGCCTACTTGTAAATAAATGAGATGGCGCTAGGAATGGCTGAGAACAATTATGCCATCGTGATCATTTGCTGGGCACTTCACATTAAAAGCTTACTTTGTTCTAAGGATTTGGGGAAGTGTGGCACAACAAGGTGTTGGCCACAAAACTGCTTTCCTCAAAATTTGGTAAAACGACTCGAAGGTTGCTGTAATATTCAAAGTATAGGCAAGACTTGGGCATCTTCTGTGGAAAACTAGCAACAGTTTTCACATCCTTGCCCTCTGTAAGACTCAGCACGATGCTGAACACATCTACAGGACTTACCAATGCTGACCAGGACAGATGATAGACACAGTGTGGAATGGGGGTCAGTGGCATTAGTTGTCATGCCAAGAGGAACATTTCAAGTGGAGAGGACTCAGGGACATGCACAATTTGTGGGCTCAGTCATAGAAAACAAAGAAAACCTACTGTTCAAATGAGGTATGACTGTTTCAGACTGAAGTTTGTGAAGTGTGGAAGAAAAATGTACACTGAAATTCCCCCATGTTATGATGCACAATAAAGGGAAGTGTCATGCTTTAGTTTGGTTTATGTTCACAGCACTGAAACAAGTTGTTATCCAAGATCTCAAGAATGTATCTATGTAAACAAAATATTTTTATACCCACTGGTTTGTAATGGGCTAAAGGCCTATATACAAATAAACTGTTCTGTTCTGCTCTGTTCTGTACAGCGTTTCAGCAGATGGAAACCACTCAATGACCTCCTCAGGGTTGAAGGGGTTTGTTCATCTGTAAAAATGACAACAACAGACCAAATAAAATGCACAAAAAACACAAACAAAAAAACAACAACAAACAAACAAAAAACTTTCAGCTGAGAATTTCTCATCAGTGAGAGAGTTTCTCTAACAAATTTTCACTGCAAAAAGTGCATGATTGGTAGAGCACCTGTCTGCTTTCCATTCCAGGACCACCGGCAGCCAGTCTTGTCGCCATCCAGTCTGCAGTGCCCACACCCAGCAGAGCCTGAGTTCTGACCTGCTGGCCTGGCCATCCTCCTGTGCAGCAGGCATTCTGTAGTCTTCTACATGTACCTATAGCTGCCCTGGCCATCCTCCTGTGCAGCAGGCATTGTGTAGTCTTCTACATGGACCTATAGCTGCCCTGGCCATCCTCCTGTGCAGCAGGCATTGTGTAGTCTTCTACATGGACCTATAGCTGCCCTGGCCATCCTCCTGTGCAGCAGGCATTGTGTAGTCTTCTACATGGACCTATAGCTGCCCTGGCCATCCTCCTGTGCAGCAGGCATTCTGTAGTCTTCTACATGGACCTGTAGCTGCCCTGGCCATCCTCCTGTGCAGCAGGCATTCTGTAGTCTTCTACATGGACCTGTAGCTGCCCTGGCCATCCTCCTGTGCAGCAGGCATTCTGTAGTCTCCTATATGGACCTATTGCTGCCCTGGCCTGACTTCTGTGCAGCAGGTGTCTATGTGAGGAACTGTGGCTATCTGGACCTACTGTCTTCTACACTGTGTCCTGGGTGCAACTCTGCTGGGGAGAGAGAAATCTGAGTTGAGCTACTCTTGTATGACTGTGACAGAGTCGGCAGTCTTCCTGACACTGTGATGTCATCAGGAGAACCTTCAGCTGACAGTTGAGTCAGCTAAACTGTATTTGCTGTGACTGTAAAGGTGACAACTGTCAATCTGTCAGCTGTGTTTTCCTCCATGTGACTGACCGGGAAGTCAGCTAAACTGACAAGTGTGGAGCCATCTGTCAAACTACGTTGCTGCCACGCTTTGGAGGTGGCTGACCTTTCAGAAGAGCTCTGTTTTTGCAGGAACTGTGTGTGTTAAATCCACAACTTTAGGTGTATGGAATATCACTTACATGTAGTAACTCTGTATTGCAGGAACTGTGTGTGGAAATCCAAGATTGAGGATGCATTAACTATCACGTACATGGAAATGCTTGAGGTAATGGCACAGTGTGGGAGGCCTTCACAATCTGAGTTTTGGCCTGTGTCTCTGTGTGGTTGGAGTGACTATTCAAGGTGGTTGGATGCTTTGTCACTGTGTATCAGGTGGCACACTCCAAACTTCTTGTGTAAGGAGGCAGCCTTTCCTGAAAGAAGAGTTCTGTCAGAGTGAACAACACTTTTTTTATTTCTTTGATTGAGCTGTAAAGCTTGGATTGCAAGCGATACTTACAGTTGTGAAAAGTCAGCGTTGTGGTCTGCCATCTTGAAAATGACAATCAGTGTTGAGCTCCAAGAGAAGAAAAAGCCATAAATTATTGGCAAAGTTCCTTTTCTTGAACCATTTCCCCCTGTTCCTCTGCAGCACAGCACGGACCAGACATCATTGTCTGAGTGAGGCAGAACAGAGAGGTGGAGGTGTTTGCTCAGTCACTACTGAAGGAAGCCCTGTTGTTCTGACAAGTCTGGACATGGAGGGAGAAGAGAACTCAATGTTTGATCAATTCATCCCTGCAATGGATGCCAGTGGCCATGACAGTCATATGTTTTCATGGATGAAGACCCGACAAGCCGTGAAGAATGATGGGCATGGCGGTGAAAATGAACTCCAAATGAAAGCTGTCGACAACATTTTCAATTTCATGGTTTCCAACACAGCCCCTTGTCCAAGTGTTGGGACGCACTGTCGGTCGGCAGATGCAGACACCCATGTACATCCGATAATGCATGCTGTGAAGACTAAAGATTGTTCCAAATGGGACATAGGTGCAGGAGATGTGATGAACACTGAATCATTCAATGAACCCAACCCCCAAACCCGCCTGCACAGAGGAATGAATGCATCCCTGGAGCTTTCACTATTGCTAATGGGTGTATCAGCTTATCATCCCTGGTTAACACAAACTTTTCCACTGGAAGCCACGCATGCCACAAACTCTCCAGGACAAGCATCAGAGTGTGAGATCCCTCCACGCACTCCGTGTACGGTGTCCTCCTCGACATGCAAAAGACTCCAAGGCACTAAAGTTGGTAGTTGGATTGGTCCTGTAAAGCAAGAACACACAGAGGAGGCCCCCTTCTCAGGCCTGTCTGAAGAAGCAAACGGACATGGACCTGTCACTGACTCGTATACTGTGTCATCAGTGAGGCCTGAAAGACTCCAGGACATGGAATTTTATCTAAATTCTTCAAATGGACACGGCCCCGTCACTGACTCCTGTCCTGTGCTATCATTGACTCTTGAAGGATTCCAGAACATGGAAATTCATAAAGAGTTCAGCTGTGTGAAGCAAGAGCTGCCTGACATCAGTTGTTGTGAGGAGTCACTCACCTGTGGGTGTCCAGGTGTAGGCAGGAACTGTCTGTGCACCTGGAGGGCTCCAGTCACAGAGATTGGACAGGAAGAGGATGACCCAAACCGCTGTTATGGGGAGTTTGTTCAGGTAAAAATGAAGCAGGACATTGGGGGACTCCTCAGTGAAGACATGAAGCCAGACATCGGGGATCTCATCCAGGTAGAAATAAAGCCAGACATTCGGGAAGTCAACTGTGAAGAAATGAAGCCAGACATTGGGGATCTCATCCAGGTAGAAATAAAGCCAGACATTTGGGAAGTCAACTGTGAAGAAATGAAGCCACACATTTGAAATCTCATCCAGGTAGAAATGAAGCCAGACATTGGGGAGCCGATGGATGTGGAGGGCCACAGGGGAAAAAGGGAGCAGGCGACCATGGGTTGCATCCCAGTCCAAGTCACGACGGAGTCTGGTTTTCCTACAACAGTGGATACACTTCCGCAGCCTGCACCCAGGGTGTCCATCTGGAAAGAGGTCACTGAGACACATGCTTGTCAAAGACGTCTGGATAGATATGCTCGGAAAGAATCTTCAGAAGCAACATGTCAGACTGCAAAGAGAAGGAAAGCAAGGAAGTACCCCTGTTCCCACTGTGACTACCAGAGCACCAGTAAAGCCTGTCTGGAGAAACACATGCAGACTGCCCATAGAACACGGAAGCAGCAGCAGAGCTCCATGCGGGGCTGTGGAACTGATCAGAAAGGAACCCGTGGTCCACACAGGAAAGTCACCAGAAGAGCTGCAAAGAAACTGACATGCCCACACTGTGACTTTGAATGCAGCCAGAAAAAGATTTTGAAACAGCACATGCTGACTGCCCATGGAGGGAGTGGAAACCACCAGATTCTTCATGGTGACTCAAAGAATGAGCGGAAAGGCAGACGCGGCCCTCACAAGAGGGGAAACAACAGAGCTTCAGCAACGCTGACATGCCCAAGCTGTGACTTCAGGTGCAGTGAGAACAAGACTCTGAAGCAGCACGTGGAGATGGATCACGAGAAGGAGGCGTCATGTCTGCACTGCAGGTTTCGGTGTCACGGTCTGAGGGACCTGAAGCAACACATGGACTCTGACTGCAGGAAGAGGAAATACCAGTGTCTCCACTGCACAGCTCGGTTTAAGATCAGAGGCCACCTGACCGTGCACATCACCACTGTCCACAGGAAGGAGAAGAAGTACCACTGCCCTGACTGCCAAAGGAAGTTTGGAGCCAAGGACACTTTGAATGACCACATCATTGCCACGCATGAGAACAAGAAAAAGCATGCCTGTCCTCACTGCCACATGAAGTTCAGCCTCAAGCCGAGAGTCCAGGCACATGTCAGGGCAGTCCATGAAGCAAGGAAGATCTCCGACCGTCCCTGGAAGCACTCTTGTCCCCACTGCAGCTTCAAGTCTGCGTACTCCACCACAATGTGGCGGCACATCCAGGGTGTTCATGACCGTGTGAAAAATCTCTGTTGTCCCCACTGTAACTACAAATGCATCCGTAAGGATAAGCTGAAAGTCCACATTGAAACGGTCCATGAGCACTCAAAGAAGCACGCTTGCCCCCATTGCGACTACAGGACGGGGCGTCGAGATGTCATAAACCAGCACGTGCGGCACGTGCATGAGGGACAGAGGAGGCACGCCTGTCCCCACTGCCACTTTAAGTTCAGCCTGAGAGGCAACCTGAAGCAGCACATGCGGAGTGTCCACAACTGCTGAATGCTCGCTGCTTGCATCCTGTGCAGTCAGAGAGGGGGCTCTGTGGGAGTTCCTGACACGGCTTGTGGAGAGGGTTTGTTCTTGATGCTTAAGCTGCTGCCATTGTTGTGTTCTCATCTCTTTCTCATTGGTTGAAAATAAGTTTTCAAGTTTTCTTTCCTGTTATGGCTGTTGTTGTTGTTGTGGCTCTTGCTGTTGTTAAAAGACTTGTGCAGTTTTGTATGATTGAGGTCACGTCTATAATTTGGTGCCACTGAATGTACCCTTCTCTCCCTCAGTAGACTGATTACTGTGGTGGTGGTTGTTGTTTTTGTTGTTGTTTTAAGAGCTTTGTAACCCATGATCATTGAGGTCATGTCTCTATCTCAATAGACTAATTTCTGTTGTTTATAGAGTTTTGTAGCCCATAATCGTTGAGGTCATGCCTGTTTCTCTCTCTCAGTAGAATGATTACTGTTGTTATATAAAGATTTTTGGTTACTGTTGCTGGTGGAGGTAGTGGTGGATTTGAAGTGTGTTTTCTTGTAGTTTTTTTGGTTATTACCATTATTTTGGCTAGTGAGAGGTACATGGTGATGACGAGAACACTGTGCGTGCATGTTTTTGCGTGATTCTGTGTTTTTGCTAGTCAGGTGCAGTGTGCTTACTCTGGGAAGAGAAGTAACTAATATGTCACAATGAAGCTCTTCTGAAGCTCTACTTGAATTGCTTGTCTAATATTGACCTGGAAATTGTGCCGGTCATATCAATAATTTGATATGGATTTTTCCTGGCATTAATGTGTCGTGGCATGCCGAAAATAATTTCTACAATGCATGTACTCGGACACTCCGTTTGACTAGTCACTACATGTTCTGTTTTGTTTGATGTGACCTGCTTACATTGCATTCTGTATTTTGACTGATGTGATTGTTTCAGGTTAATTAAAGTGTGTGTGTGTGTGTGTGTGTGTGTGTGTGTGTATGTGTGTGTGTGTGTGTGTGTATAAAGAAGTTTGTGTGTGTGTGTGTGTGTGTGTGTGTGTGTGTGTGTGTGTGTGTGTGTGTGTGTGTGTGTGTATGTGTACAAAGAAGTTTGTGTGTGTGTGTGTGTGTGTGTGTGTGTGTGTGTGTGTGTGTGTGTGTGTGTGTGTGTGTGTGTGTATAAAGAAGTTTGTGTGTGTGTGTGTGTGTGTGTGTGTGTGTGTGTATACTATAAAGAAGTTGTGTGTGTGTTTGTGTGTGTGCTTGTGTGTGTGCTTGTGTGTGTGTGTATATATATAAGAAGTGTATGTGTGTGTGTGTGTGTGTGTGTGTGTATTAAGAAGTTTGTGTGTGTGTGTGTGTTTAAAGAAGTTTGTGTGTATGTGTGTGAGTATGCATGTGTGTGCGTGTGTGAGAGATACAGTATGTGATGGTGTTGCTATAAAGTTACACTTTGCTCAAAATGGGGAGAGAACAAGACTGTATAACTTGAGTTGTACACTGCCGTGTTGGTCCTTTTTCGAATAAAGCCACAATAGTCATTTACACTGGTTGTTGAGATTTTGTCCCTGTGTGTACAATGCATGTGATTTAGTCGGATCTTTCATGCTGGACTCTGTTTTTTTTTAAATCTCTGCTTTTGTTGAGTTGAGTCAAATTATTCTTTTCCTTTTTTTTCTTTTTTTAAAATAGCAACTTGGGTTGTTAAAACTATGTGTACTAAATTTCCTGTGTCTACATACATGTATATGAGTGTATTTTGTTCACTCAGGGCTATAGTATCTCTTGCAAAAGTGTTTATTTTTCGTGTACATATTTTATGTTATTGATGTGTGTTTACATTCCCAATGTGTTTTGTCTGGTATGGATGGAAAGGTCAGGGTAGGTCTTGAGAAGGTTTCATTTGTTTTCTTTCTGCGACGTGTGATGCCTCCCTTCCTGTCAAGTTGTCCCTCATGATGGATGCTGTGTCTGGCAGTGAGGACAAACTCTTCTGGTGCAGTTTTGTTAAACTACTGCAGGCATACCCTCCTCCTTTTGACCTTAATGCCTTTGGGGGGGAAAAGTTCCTTTATTTTTACTGTCATTTGTAGATTTATTTATCAAGGCATTGATTGCTCTTTCTGCAATTTACTCTGTCATCAACATTTTGTGTGATTATCAAGTTTGTGTCAAATGCGCTCCTCTGCCTCCCCTCTCCTCTCCCCTCCCCCTCCCCCTCCTGCTCCCCTCCCGCTCCCCTCTCTCCCCTCCCCTCTCCTCTCCCCCTTCCTCTCCCCTCTCCCCCTTCCTCCCCCTCTTGCTCCCCCTCCCCTCCTCTCCCCATCCCCTCCTCTCCCCATCCCCTCCTCCCCTCCCCCTCCTCTCCCCATCCCCCCTCCCCTCCCCCTCCCCTCTCCCCCTCCCCTCTTCCCCTCCCCTCTCCCCCTCCCCTCCCCCTCCTCCCTTCCCTTTTCCTCCCCTCCCTTCTCCTCCCCTCCCTTCTCCTCCTGCTCCCTGTCCCCCCTTCCCTTCTTCTCCCCCTCCCCCTCCTCCCCTCTCTTCTCGTCTTGCTCTCCCCTCCCCTCCCCTCCCATCCATGACCTTGCTGAGCTGCACTGCTGATGTTGAGTTACATTTCTTGAAAAATAAAAGATTTCTTTTTTCTTTCTGTCTTTCTTTGTAACTGAAGAAAAGGTAAGCATGTTGTTTCATGTAGGGATGTCTGGGTCTCAAACTGTTTTACATTTCACCCCTGGTCACAGGGCCACCTGATCAATCCTTCACTAGCACCTGATGACAAACACAATGACAGATGAGACGCACACAGTCCGGTACCAGCACCATTCCACCCCGATGCTGGCTCATGGCTGAATACAAGAGTTAATGGCACCACAGTAACGCGCTGCTGCCTTCACAGGTGCCCGGTTTTACTCCTGGGTGGGGAGAAGCAATGCGAGTTAAGTGCCTTGCTCAAGGATGCAACTCGGGGAGCCGCGCAGCTTTGAACGCCGTACCCACTAGCCACAAGTGACCGCAGGTCAAGCGCACGGAACGGCCACAGAGCCCCATCTTTGACATTTTCATGCTTTTGCAAAAATGGTTATTTCAATTGACAAATCAACAATTCCTTCATTGTGCAGGGCAGCACAGCTATTTTTTGTGTGGTGTGTGCTTCTAAGACGCAAGTGTGCTGTGGTTCTGGGCAGGGCACCAAAGCTGGTCGTAGGATGATATGCTTTAAAGATGCGACTGCTTTCAAACCACCGCATTAGGGATGGTCAAGAGGCCCATTCACCCATGGCAACACGAACTGGTCGACTTCTCCACGTAGCAAAGCCCCCAAAAGAACACATTTTCACTTATCTAAACATATTCAACACCTGCATATGATCGAAATCACAGAGACAGATGCACAGACAGACGGTACCATCGCCATGGAGGCTTCCATCCCCTGTCTGTCTCTCTGTGTGTCTGTGTGTGTGTCTGTCTCTGTGTGTGTGTGTGTCTGTGTGTCTCTGTGTGTGTCTGTCTGTCTGCTGCCTGCCTGCCTGCCTGCCTGCCTGTCTGTCTGTCTGTCTGTCTGTCTGTCTGTCTGTCTGTCTGTCTGTCTGTCTGTCTGTCTGCCTGTCTGCCTGCCTGCCTGCCTGTCTGTGTGTATCTGTGTGTGTGTGACTGTCTGTCTGTCGGTCTGTCTGTCTGTGTGTGTGTATGTCTGTCTGTTTGTCTGTCTGTCTGTCTGTGTGTGTGTGTGTGTGTGTGTGTGTCTGTCTGTCTGTCTGTCTGTGTGTGTGTGTGTGTGTGTGTGTGTGTCTGTCTGTCTGTGTGTCTGTGTGTGTGTGTGTGTGTGTGTTGAAAAAGGAGGCCGGTGTTGGATTCGTTGATGTAGAGAAAAGAAGTAACGAGACTTTTGTCCAACTTCAGAATTTATTCGCAAAGCTTTCGGGGCCAAGTAGGCTCCTTCATCAGTGCAGTGTGTGTGTGTGTGTGTGTGTGTGTGTGTGTGTGTGTGTGTGTGTGTGTGTGTGTGTGTGTGTCTGTCTGTCTGTCTGTCTGTCACTCTATCTGTCTCTCTGTGTTGCTGTCTCTCTATGTGGGAGTCTCTCTGTGTGGCTGGCTGGCTGCCTGTCTGCATGTCTGTCTTAGCCCCCGTGGGTTGGGGGTAAGAATAGACCCACCACGTCACCGTGTGGGTTGGGGGTAAGAATAGACCCACCACGTCACCCCGTGGGTTGGGGGTAAGAATAGACCCACCACGTCACCCCGTGGGTTGGGGGTAAGAATAGACCCACCACGTCACCCCGTGGGTTGGGGGTAAGAATAGACCGACCACGTGATACTACGAGATTTGTTGGAGGCAAATAACTAGGGAAGCCAAGAATTGACCTGCTATTCAAAAATTGATAGGCCTAAAAATATTCATCCATCCATCCATCCTGGAATACACTCCCTCTTTCTTTTATGCACACGAACATGCACCACACGCATGTGCGCACTGATCCTTTTTACTTTGTTTATTATCAAGAGTTACGGCTACGCGTTACCTTACACAGTTACAGCTTTGAGGACAGTCAGCTGAGAGTTAAGTCCCTTACCCGGATTGTAAACATGGCAGCGACCTGGTAATGGAAGTGAAACCGCTCGTTTAGTCGTCCTAAGCTTTCACAAGGAAAAGCACTGTACAGCCTCCACCATGGCAAAGAAAACGGCGTAAGTACTTGTATGGTGCTGTTCTTATAGTGTTTGTCCAATCACCATCCACCGTGTAGAACACTTATTACATCGAAAGCATCTAGTCCTTTCTTGTCGTGTCGTGTCGAGATTTCGCGTGATGGTGAGTCAAGACTCCAGATTTACTGTCATGCGATGAACGATGCCGGCTTTCGCTACTTCCTTCATTCCCTGTATTCTGATGCTCCAGGGAGTAGAATCAATTGGTTTATTTCAAAATCAAATAACTATAGAGGTGCCAAAGTGAAATTATAGTAGCAACACTTGTTTTTGACGTTTTGTCGTATCGTATAATGCTTTGTATTTCAACCTGCCCATACACGTATTCTGTTTTTGGTTTACATTGCGCACTTCTATCTCTGTGACTGACTCTGCCCCCCCCCCCCCCCTCTCCCGGTTCTGTCTGTTTATCTATATATCTCAGTCTCAGTCAGTCTGTCTGTCTGTCTGTCTGTCTGTCTGTCTGTCAGTCTCTGTCTGTCTCTGTCTCTCTATGTCTCTGTCTGTCTGCCTGTCTGTCTCTGTCTGTCTGTCTCTGCCTGTCTGTCTGTCTGTCTGTCTGTCTGTCTGTCTGTCTGTCTGGTCTGTCTGTCTGTCTGTCTGTCTGCCTGCCTGTCTCTCTCTCTCTCTCTCTCTCTCTCTCTCTCTCTCTCTCTCTCTCTCTCTCTCTCTCTCTCTCTCTCTCTCTCTCTCTCTCTCTCTCTCTCTCTCTCTCTCTCTCTCTCTCTCTCTCTCTCTCTCTCTCTCTCTCTCTCTCTCTCTCTCTCTCCCTCTCTCTCTCTCTCTCTCTCTCTCTCTCTCTCTCTCTCTCTCTCTCTCTCTCTCTCTCCAGCTCTCTCCAGCTCTCTCTCTCTCTCTCTCTCTCTCTCTCTCTCTCTGTCTCTCTCTCTCTCTCTCTCTCTCTCTCTCTCTCTCTCTCTCTCTCATATGTGTGTGGACTCTACTTTCAGGGACATGAAGGTGATCATCCTGGGAAACAGTGGGGTGGGCAAGACCTCTCTGGTGTGTCGCTACATGCAGGGCAGGTTCTCCACCCAGGAACCGGTAAGTGTCCTTGGAGTGAAAGAAGTAGTAGTGGTATAGTAGTGGTGGTGGTGGTGGTAGTAGTAATAGTAGTGGTTGTATTATTTGTGGTAGTAGTAGTGGAGGTGGAAGTGGTGGTGGTGGTGGAGGAGAAGGTGGTGGAGGTGGAAGTGGTGGTGATGGTTGTGGTGTTGGTAGTGGTAGTGGTGTAGGTAGTTGTGGCAGGTGTGGTGGTGGTGGTGGCAGAGGTTGTGCTGGAGGTTATGATAGACAGTAAAAGTACCAATGGTGTTGGCAGAATGATATAGAAGTGGTAGCAGTAAATGTTGTGGTAATAGTAATGGATTTGTCAATGGTAATTACTGTAGAAATAGTCATCATCAGTAGTCCCTTGGTGTCAAGGATGGCTGGCTCCACGCGTATCTCTGGAGTGGGTATGCAAATGACTCCACAGTCCCAGTCTGGACCGGCAGTAATAGTAGTAATAATGCAAGTAGTAAGTGTAGTAACAGAGGTAGTAATAATAGTAACAACAGTAAAAATAGTGGCAGCAGTAGTAGTTGTAGTAGTAATAGTAGCAGCAGCAGCAGCAATAGTGGTAGTAGTAGTGGTAGTAGTGGTAGCAGTAGTAGTAGTGGTAGCAGCAGCAGTAGTAGTAGTAGTAGTAGTAGTAGTAGTAGTAGTAGTAGTAATTGCTGTCATCCTTGTTTTATTGTTTAACCTTGATTGTGAAAGTGCTGCACAGTTGTTAAAAACAAGGCTTTTCATCGATAACCACATGCCTCTAATGTAGACAATATTTTGGCAAGCCATTGTCATCCTTGTTGCATTGGAAAAGTGCTGCACACTTGTTGAAAAGTGAGATCTTGCCAATCATTACACAAGTTTCTTGCTGATAGCCACATGCTTCTCATGCAGACAATATTTTAGCAGCTTGGTCCTCTCTTGATTTGGACACCTACATAATTTTTATATTCAATTGTTACACATTCATTCTTAAGCAGAATACCTTTATGCCAGAATATGAAGGTCAAGAAAGGTTGGTTTGAAATTGTTGTAGTAAGCAGAGCATGCTGGGAGTGTTTCAAGTTAGCAAACTGCACTAATGAGGTGACTGCAGTCACAACTTTTATTGAATACACTGTTTTTCATGCAGTGTCAGCATTTCATGTTCAGAAAAAGCTGGACTGATATCATCAATTTTTGTTGAATACATCCAGTTTTTCATGCATTGTCAGCATTTCACATTCATTGAAAGCTGGACTGATATCACCAATTTTATTGAATGCATCCAGCTTTTCATGCATTGTCAGCATTTCACATAAAAAGCTGGACTGATATCATCAATTTTATTGAATATGTCCAGTTTTTCATGCATTGTCAGCATTTCACATTCATTGAAAGCTGGACTGATATCACCTCTTGGGTGCATTCATTCTTTATGCTTTGTAAGTATTTTATGCTGGTTAGGAAAAAATTGTGGTTACAGTAACCTTACTGACCCTTTCATTTCCCCCTGCCAACCTCAAACTTTTTTCATTCAATTTCAAGCCAAAAAAAAAGAAGAAAAAGGAAGAAGAAATTGAAGGTAAACAACAAACTGCATGCTATCCCATCTTCCCTGCCCTATCAGCTCTCAGGAAGTTCACTATTTACATTTTGTAAAACCATTTTCAGTGGAAAAAAATTTGACATATAATATGTTATTGTTAAACTTTAATCTTGCCTCTTCTAAA
>JAWQFJ010019713.1:115000-122500 GCA_034096865.1 Theodoxus fluviatilis | reverse complement strand
AATTCGTCAGGGTAAAAAATTAATGATTATATAAAGTTGTGGCTAAGGTAACATGGCAAAAAAGAAAATAAAGGTCAGTAGATCGACCTGAACTTTTTATTTTCTGTTTTCTTTCTTTTAGAAGAGGCTGTATTGAACATAAACCAAACTGCCTTTCACTGAAAACGAAAAAAAACAACAACTTAAATAATGAATTCCCTGAGTGCTCATAGGGCAGGAAAGAAGTAACAGCAGGCAGTTTGTTATTAACTGCCAATTTCTTTTTTTTTCTTTGTTTGTTGTCAATTTTGTGTATGATTGACAACAGTTAGGGTAGGCAGAAAAAAAAAGCATTGGTCGGGTTACTGTAATCACAACTATTTCTGTGGCCTTAGTTGTCTGGACTGCCTTCACATATGTTAATATGGACATGTACTCCAGAATCACTGTGCATGTATAGTTTGCCATCCAGAGCTTTGTGCAAAACATGAGGGGATAGAGGTATAATATTGTACAGCTGCATTATAGTGTTGTTCAGCTCTTGTAGACGGATGTGTGTGTGTCTGTGTGTGTGTGTGTGTGTGTTTGTGTGTGTATGACTGTGTGTGTGTGTGTGTCTGTCTGTGTGTGTGTATGACTGTGTGTGTGTGTCTGTCTGTGTGTGTGTCTGTCTGTGTGTGTGTATGACTGTGTGTGTGTCTGCGTGTGTGTGTGTGTGTGTGTGTGCACTGGTAGGTGCATTAGCTATAGCAATGAAGAAAGATGCATCGCTGTAAAAAACATGTCATGTGCATGACTTGAAAATGATGTAAAATCATGGGGATAAGTAGAGATTGTCCATGATTCTGCCAATGAATTTATGGAAGTCAGGGAATAGTCTTACCACAAACTTACTTTGTAATACATGTACTTGCATTGTTTTGGGTTTGTATCGTGGTGGTGGCAATGAAATCATGTTTGTGAATGTCATGGTGGGTTTTTAAAGAAACTGTATCTTTGTTTACCTTTTTTGCAGCATCTCTTTGCTTGTTTGTCTTTTTTGTGTTTTATTGATTGGGTAGGGTTGGGGATGCATTTGATGGCAGTCTTTCTCTGCATCCTTTTGCCGTTGCTTCATTACACTTGTGGTGATTGTGAGCAAGTCCTAGTTTTGCACTACAAACTTTCTCATATCACTGGACATGGTTGAGAGGGAGAAAAATTCTGCTGTCAATGTTTCCACTCACTGTGACCATTGTGGTGTTATGTAAAATACGTGTGAAACACCTTCGTTTTCCCCTTCATTGTTCTGATGTCATCTTGTGGTTTGACTGCATTTTCTGCAAGCAAGTGAGAAGGTGCTAGAGGTGGACGACATGCTGAACACCAGTGAACACCTTCATTTGCTGTTCTTTTTGAAATTGCGAAGCTTGTCTCATTTAGATTTTCCCCCCAAGTTTTCCCTTCATTAATTCAGTTTTAGTGAAGAAAATATGAAAATGTTGCATGAATCTGTGCTGGAGACCACAGATGTTTACCACGGGTGTGGGATTGGTCCTGAAACTTTTTCTTGTTATCTCCTGCACGATTTTCACTTACTGTCGGGAAAAGTAAAGTTATCACAGCGTTACCACTTATGAAAGACATCATTGGTCTCAAAATGGTTGGTGCTGTTGTTGTTGCGTACCTGGGCGAAACACTCCCAGGATCACCCAAGCGCGCAGTGTGACAAGTCAGGGCTAGAACACATAATTCTTTTTTCCCACCCAAGTGTCTTTTCTGTGAGTCTGATGAATTCTTTTAGGATAGAGTAAGAATGACAGTTTTATGCGTAGAATAAGAACATCTGTAGGGTCACATGGTGTCATTTGCTTGCATGCCCATCATATTTTGTGATGTCATTTTGCTCACTGGCAGAGGAAGTAATTTTTGTGCTGTTCAATTAATGCAAGAAGTTGGACTGTATTTCAAAATTATTTATGTTGTGACAGTCTATGTTTTGGGAAATAACTGCATTTTAAATAACTTAAGTCATTAATTAACCACAACGAGGGTTCTGTGCTTTAGCCAAAGATTATAAATTGGCATAGGTAATTTTTGTAATGAATGCATGGAATTATCTGTTAACATAAAACAAGATAGTCAGTTGGGAAGTTTGCATTGTGCCTTTGCACTGTTACATTGAATATTTGTGATTTGACTAGAAATGAAAGTTTTTAATCGACCTTTTTCATCCGTATGTGACTTTTGAATATATCTCCTTTTCAGGAAAGATGCAATACAGACACCATGTTTGTAGTTTTCTTTATAAGACTTTATTAAACTATTGCATTAAAGATTATTGCATTAAAGATGCAGGCAAACTAAAATTGTAGTAGTTATAGCCTAGAACATCAGCTGTCTAATGGTGTTGATATCTTGTGGCAAGGTTGACCAGTTGTGAAGGGTGTGTGTGTGCGTGCGTGTGTGTGTGTGCGTGCGTGTGTGTGTGTGTGTGTGTGTGTGTGTTCAAAATTGCTACTAATTTGATATCCAAACACGAGGTGTTGGACAGCTCATTTTCTTGCAGCGCAAATTGTTTACATGTTATACTACAAAAGTTCGCAGTCGACATCTAATCTGCTTTCTACAAAACGCACCGTATAGTTTCAGGCGATAAAATTACCACAGTGTATCACGGAGTATTGAACGCATCGTGTGGCTCGTGATGATGTAAAACGTTTCGCGTGCAGTCGTTTATCAATCAAAAGTGTTTTTGTTCATCATTTAGGCCCTTTGACACCTTGTGGCGTTTTATCTTTGAGAGTCCAATTGTCCACTTCTGCAGTGTTTTTGTGTGTTGACCCTAGTGGACGGGGACGAGTTGCTGGAAACTCGAATGTACATCATAAAGACTGGAGATAACAACAACTACAAGATGTCCGTTTCGTTCCCCTGATCACTGACCTGGGATCGTGGATGCCTTCTGCGCTCCAGAGCAAAATGTAGGGCAATCTGTGTGTTGCTGCTAGGGATTGGTGATGAAACAAAACTGGTGCCGAGTTGCTGTCGTTGCAAAGGGATCTGTAGGTGTGTAGAAGCTGTGTAGGTGTGTAGAAGGTGTCTAGGAGGTTTGTAGAAGGTGTGAAGAAAGGGGGTGTTTAGAAGGTATGAAGAAGGTATGTAGAAGGTATTTAGGAGGTGTTTAGAAGGTGTGTAGGAGGTGTGAAGAAGGTGTGTAAAAGTAATGTGAATGTGTAGCAGGTGTGTAGGTGTGTCATACTCCCATCAGTGCTTGGTAAGAGGAACAAAGACAGAACACAAGGGCAGTGGCTGCAGTTGACAAGTTGTTCTGCTTCCTGTGTTGAAAGGCGCCATTTTAGTGCCAAGTTTTTCAACTGCAAGATGAAGTGTATTTTTAGATCAGGATTTACTCAGTGTTCACTGTTGCGAAATGAACTGTAATTCTGTAGTAGACTTGCCTTTCTTGATTTTGTTGTTCGATTAAAAGCTGTTATTTGGGTCATAATATGTGTTGATAACAAAGATCCCTCAGCTATTTGAACACAGAAAATAAAGAATCCAGATATGTTTCTTATAAATTCATGCTAATGGCAAAACTGGTGTCAGCTGGACCATTGGTGTACAATGTGGATCCAGGACGTAGATTTTCCTTTGGTTATTCTATTGAATGCAAGTTTTCACCGCGCTCATTTTCCTGTAGAATGTACGCTTTTATGCTTGCATATGGGTGTATGTATACATGTACATATGTTTACATTCATATTTGAGAGAGTAAAAAAAGGGGGGGCTGGAACAGTAACATCAAAAATGGATACATGTAATTAAAAAAACAACTTCGACGTACTAGTGAGAAAGAAAAGATCAATTGGCATGTGAAGGAAATCATGTAGTACGGCGAAATACATTTGTACTCAATATTTTATTTGTCTTTAATAATGATAGCCTTCACGAAAACCATATTTCCATAATAAACCTATTTCCTTACACATCTGTGTTTCCTGTATTTTGTGATCTTGCACGTTGCATAGTGTTATATATGGACGGAGCCGATACGTGTCTCCCTCGTCCATTGGAACCCCTGGCTGCTGGGCTTGTGGGCCAGCTCCAGTAGCTCAGCCAGGGGCCAGCTCCAGTAGCTCAGCCAGGGGCCAGCTCCAGTAGCTCAGCCAGGGGCCAGCTCCAGTAACTCAGCCCCAGGCAGCCACAGAGAGTGCGTGTACAGTGGGACATCGGGACAGATTCAGAGCATTCATATCCAATCGTGCGCTCAAGCTCGACGTATGTGCAACAAAAAACTGGCATGATCACAGCAACACTAAATTGGTATGATCACTGCAACAAGAAACTGTGTGATTACTGCAACACTAAACTGGTATGATCACTGCAACACTAAACTGGTATGATCACTGCAACACTAAACTGGTATGATCACTGCAACACGAAACTGTATGATCACTGCAACAAGAAACTGTATGATCACTGCAACAAGAAACTGGCATGATCATTGCAACAAGAAACTGGCATGATCACTGCAACAAGACACTGGCATGATCACTGCAACAAGAAACTGACATGATCATTGCAACAATACACTGGCATGATCATTGCAACAAGAAACTGGTATGATCACGGCAACAAAAAACTGGTATCATCACTGCAACAAGAAACTGATATGATCAAGGCAACAAGAAACTGGTATGATAGCTGATACAAGAAATGAGTATCATCACTGCAACAAGAAACTGGTATCATCACTGCAACAAGAAACTGGTATCATCACTGCAACAAGAAACGAGTATCATCACTGCAACAAGAAACTGATATGATCAAGGCAACAAGAAACTGGTATGATAGCTGATACAAGAAATGAGTATCATCACTGCAACAAGAAACTGGTATCATCACTGAAACAAGAAACTGGCATGATCGCTGCAACAAGAAACTGGTATCATCACTGCAACAAGAAACTGGTATCATCACTGAAACAAGAAACTGGCATGATCGCTGCAACAAGAAACTGGTATCATCACTGCAACAAGAAACGAGTATCATCACTGCAACAAGAAACGAGTATCATCACTGCAACAAGAAACTGGTATGATCACTGCAACAAGAAACTGGTATGATCACTGCAACAAGAAACTGGTATCATCACTGCAACAAGAAACTGGTATGATCACTGCAACAAGAAACTGGTATCATCACTGCAACAAGAAACTGGCATGATCGCTGCAACAAGAAACTGGTATGATCACTGCAACACTAAACTGGTATGATCACTGCAACAAGAAACTGGTATGATCACTGCAACACTAAACTGGTATGATCACTGCAACAAGAAACTGGTATGATCACTGCAACACTAAACTGGTATGATCACTGCAACAAGAAACTGTATGATCACTGCAACAAGAAACTGTATGATCACTGCAACAAGAAACTGGCATGATCACTGCAACAAGAAACTGACATGATCATTGCAACAAGAAACTGGCATGATTATTGCAACAAGAAACTGGTATGATCACGGCAACAAGAAACTGGTATCATCACTGCAACAAGAAACTGATATGATCAAGGCAACAAGAAACTGGTATCATCACTGCAACAAGAAACTGGTATGATCACTGCAACAAGAAACTGGTATGATCACTGCAACAAGAAACTGGTATCATCACTGCAACAAGAAACTGGTATCATCACTGCAACAAGAAACTGGTATGATCACTGCAACAAGAAACTGGTATGATCACTGCAACAAGAAACTGGTATCATCACTGCAACAAGAAACTGGTATCATCACTGCAACAAGAAACTGGTATGATCACTGCAACAAGAAACTGGTATCATCACTGCAACAAGAAACTGGTATCATCACTGCAACAAGAAACTGGTATCATCACTGCAACAAGAAACGAGTATCATCACTGCAACAAGAAACGAGTATCATCACTGCAACAAGAAACTGGTATGATCACTGCAACAAGAAACTGGTATGATCACTGCAACAAGAAACTGGTATCATCACTGCAACAAGAAACTGGTATGATCACTGCAATAAGAAACTGGTATCATCACTGCAACAAGAAACTGGCATGATCGCTGCAACACGAAACTGGTATGATCACTGCAACACTAAACTGGTATGATCACTGCAACACTAAACTGGTATGATCACTGCAACACTAAACTGGTATGATCACTGCAACAAGAAACTGGTATGATCACTGCAACACTAAACTGGTATGATCACTGCAACAAGAAACTGGTATGATCACTGCAACAAGAAACTGGTATGATCACTGCATCAAGGTGAACAAAGCATCAGCAACACTCGCGTCACTGCCCTGATGCAACCAGGACGAGAAATAGCGGCAACAACAGCAGGAGAAACGACGACTACAACAACCACAAACTCAAGTTTTCATGCAGTTTTATTTCTGATGGTCATATCAACACGTTCCGCTTTGGCCTCGCGTAGTACAGGGGGAAATTTGAGCTGCACACGAATACAACCAAACTCCCCAAACGTTCTTCCGTTTTTAAAAGCTCGTGAGTCATCCTGACAACATTTAAAGAGCCATTAATTAAAAAAAAAAATTTAAATCTATGCCCCACCCAAACTGACAACCTTTTCTTGGGGCCAAGTCAAGCTTTTCTCTCCTCATCACAGAAGCAGACGTTTGAAAGAGGTCTAATTAATTTATTTTTCAGTTTTGTCGGACATGGGCCTGTCGGATTTTTCAAAATGTCTTTGTCTTCATTTGACAAGGACCTGTGGTCAGTAGGGTAGTTCTACAGTGACGGGTAGGTCTACAGTGACGGGCAAATCTACACAGACGGGTAGGTCTACACAGATGGGCAAGTCCCCACAGACGGGTAAATCTACATAGACGGGTAGGTCTACATAGACGGGTAGGTCTACTCAGACGGGTAGGTCTACACAGATGGGCAGGTCCCCACAGACGGGTAAATCTACAGAGACGGGTAGGTCTACATATACGGGTAGGTCTACTCAGACGGGTAGATCTACAGAGACGGGTAGGCCGATCCGATCTGACTGCCGCTCTTGTGGGTGATGTCGAAGGTCTGGACGGCCACCTGGTGGCCATTGAGGGAGAAGGTGCAGAGGGCGTTGGGCCTCTGCAGAGCACAGATGGTGTAGACCGCCAGGTCAAACTCCGGACTTGTGCCGATGAAGAAGGAGCCCAGACTTTTCCACAGGTTGCTCAGCCACTTGAACTGCGCTCCGATGATGCCCGGCTGTGGAAGAGCGGACGCAGGACAGGTGAGAAGACGAGGGAATAGAGACGACGACATTTCAAATAAGGGTGTAGAGATGTAGGGGAATGTTATTGATCCCTTCTGCTATTACAGTGCACCACCATTGCTACCACCACCTCCGCCACCACCACCACCACCACCACCACCACCACCATCATCATCATCATCATCATCATCGTCGTCGTCGTCGTCGTCGTCGTCATCGTCGTCGTCGTCATCTACGTCCTTGTCATCATCGTCGTCGTCATTGTCGTC
>JAWQFJ010019713.1:107500-110000 GCA_034096865.1 Theodoxus fluviatilis | reverse complement strand
ATGGATGGATGGAAGAATGGATGGATGGAAGGATGGATGGATGGATGGATGGATGGATGGATGGATGGATGGATGGATGGATGAAAAGACATACGAAAAAAGAAGATACGCATTAAACATTAAACAAATATAATACACTACACGAAAGATGATGACATTTACCTCTTGCTCTCCTCCCAGCAGAGGTCCTCAGAGATTTCTGATCTGGAAAGGGAAAGAAAATACGGATGTCCACATTTAGAAGGAAAAGTAACACAACTTGTCTTTAAAAGCTGATTGTGGCACGATCACCCGTATCAACACAGAATAATTTGTGTGACACAGTGACCTTGTTGACCCAGAATAGCCGCAGGACCCGTGCATTACAGGCGAGTGCTGAGCAGCGCTGAGGGACAGTTAATTTAATTAAGCAATTAACCGTATCCTGACGGCCAGCCGAGATTGTGCTCGCCTGGCTTAACTGTCCTTGACGTGCTAGACCGTGACGATGACGACGGTGGTCAGAAGGTACTTTTTCCCATTATTGCTGATCGCCATCTGATTGCCGATCGTCATCTGACGTTATATCGCTGGAAGGCGTTGTCCATTCTGTGAACCCGAGTCAGTAGTGACTCTGGCACAGTTCGCAATGAATGAGTAATAGACTTGACCCTTCGCATTACAGCATAGAAACAAAAATAGTTCGTTCTGATACTATTTGTTCTCTCCGCTTTTTTATACAGAAATCATTCAGATGTCAAAACTCGTTTCCATTTCAAAACAAACATGTTATTTTATCGAATAAATGCTTGTCTATTGCCTCAACAAAGGTAAGTTATGAGTTTTGTGCAAAATTGTCTTAGAACTACTTTTAACGGCGTATATCAGGGAGCAGATCGGCTATCCCACAAGCCTCTCGTGTGACCCTCATTTGAATTTTTCGGATGAAATCCTTCCATCACGTGATATCAACTCTGCTAGGGACTGTTTCGCCGGCAGGCGAAGTCTCTAGTGGACTAGAATGGGCGTCAAAGTGACCACTCTCATTTTTACGACTCTCCCTAAATGACCGCAAGTGACCATTGAGATCGTAGACTCTTTAATGCTCATTTTTACAACTCCTCTTGTAATGTTCTCAAGAGTCCCTTGAGACCACCATCCTTTCAACTTTTTTTTATGGTCGGCAAATAACGAATTCCGCCGCTCATCTTACAGAATGTTGTCGAATACTATAGAAGCCCCCCACTTTCAGTCCTTACACAGGCAGCCCCTCAGGCGCACTCAGAGTGGGTTCAACGGCGGGAGGAAGGAAGCGGAGGAGGCAAGACGGAGACGTGACGAGGACGGCGACAACACCCCACTACACGGCCACAAGTATCTACTGAATAAAGCTTGAGAAAAGGAACGCCTGGCTGGCTCATATGTGAGCGTTGTTGTGTTGCATTCGTATCAACAAGCAGAATCAATGATGGCGTGTTGCATTCGATTTCAGGCTGATCTAGGTCAGCGCTCGGAAATTTACCGCGCATGGAGAAGTGTGTTTAAATACTAAATCAACAACAAAAGTCATTTACCAGGCAAAGAACATTCGATAAAAATTGTATTTGAAGAAAACAGCTTTGAATCTTATGATTATAACAAAACTGCTTTGCTTGACTTCACACACAAAATTACGGAAACGAAAGGAAGCCAGTTATACCACTGATAAAATTCTACATACTGGTATTCAGCTGAGAGGACGGTCAACAGCAATTATCAACATGAATGTTTTCTAAGATCGTTGAACTTAACGTTTCTGCTGTCGCTCTGTTCTCCAGTAACTGTAGCTGAAATCTACTTCAGGCAAAGTAAAGAACAAACTAGATGAAAAGTTATGGCGGAATTTAGAAACACCAGAAACAACACTAAGGAGAAAAGCAACGGTTACACACTCTGAGGAAATAATGGGAAATAATCTAAGATTGTTTTAGAAAACTATCAATGATTTTCTATCAGTGCCCAATTCATTTATTCTCCAATGAAATCCGTATGACATGACGGGGTACGTCTGATTATCGCGCTTTGACGACCAGAAATGCATAATTGCCATCCTTTATACGGGAAGTCAACATTCTTCCTCCCTCCCTCCCTCCCTCCCTCCTTCCTTCCTTCCTTCCCTCCATCCTTCCTTCCTTCCTTCCTTTCTTCCTTCCTTCCTTTCTTCCTTCCTTCCTTCTTCCTTCCTTCTTCCTTCCTCCATCCTTCCTCCCTCCCTCCTTCCTTCCTTCCTTCCCTCCTTCCTTCCTTCCCTCCATCCTTCCTACCTTCCTTCCTTCCTTTCTTCCTTCCTTCCTTTCTTCCTTCCTTCCTTCGCCTGCACCCGGGAGCACCCCACCCCCGCCCACGGCAGGCCTCATAGTAAAACCCTGACCTTCTATACCAAATTTCGTCGGAACCCGTCTCGATCTTTTCGAGTTAATTTGCTGAATAACTAATCAACGAAGGAACCGAGGGTAAAAAATATCTTCCTTGGCGGAAGCAA
>JAWQFJ010019713.1:95000-102500 GCA_034096865.1 Theodoxus fluviatilis | reverse complement strand
ATGGGAGGCATCAGTGTGGTTTTACATAGCCACTTGTCACGCTTTTCTGGGACTCAAATATCTTTACAACTGGCTTTTACCCCCCTCAATATTCAAGTATACAATGCATTTTGATGTGTGCATCCATAAAATTTGGCCGCTGCTAAAAGAAAAGCTGCTTCATCTTTCATCGACCAAGCAACCTCCAATGGTCCAACCACTGTGGACAAATAAAATGAAATAAAATAATTAAATTAAATAAAATGAAATGAAATGAAATAAAATAAAATAAAATAAAATAAAATAAAATAAAATAAAATAAAATAAAATAAAATAAAATAAAATAAAATAAAATAAAATAAAATAAAATAAAATAAAATAAAATAAAATAAATTAAAAAAATAAAATAAACCAAAAACCCCACAAAAATTAAAATAAAATAAAATAAAATAAAATAAACCAAAAAACACAAAAATAATAAAATAAAATAAAATAAAATTAAATTAAAATGCCATAATGTGTTAGGGTTGCAAGTAAAGGTACAGGCTTTCCTTGTTGCTCTCAAGAAACTTGTGAAGAACACTTGACATCCTTCAGGATCCGTCCCACATACAGCACGAGTTGACCAACTTCCTCGCTCTGAGACAAGACTTGTAGCTATCCCTGCCAAGACCCCTTGTAGCTGTCCCTGCCAAGACCCCCTGTAGCTATCCCTGCCAAGACCCCCTGTAGCTGTCCCTGCCAAGACCCCCTGTAGCTATCCCTGCCAAGACCCCCTGTGGGTTGGGGGTCCGGATACACCCACCGCCTCTTCCTATGCGATTCGTAAGAAGCGAGTATAATGGGACATTGTGATTTCATTTGCGCATACTGTAAACTATCATAGGGATTTTCGTGCTTAATGGCCTTATATAGCCTACAAAGAGTAATAGGCCGCAAAACTCCACCCATCCATCAATCCATCCATCCATCCCTGCCAAGAAAGATTCAGAAAAGTATTTCATGCCGCCAGCCATTTGAATTGTGAGCAGTCCTGAACAAACATTCCAATGTTTACAAATCTTTATGGACATTCTTTTTGTTAGTTATTATGAAATTCTTCATTTCTGACCTTGATACAGTGCTGGCTGAATATGCATACTGATGTTAAATAACCTTGATACGGTGCTGCTGAATATGCATACTGATGTTAAATAACCTTGATACGGTGCTGCTGAATATGCATGCTGATTCTTCATTTCTGACCTTGATACGGTGCTGGCTGAATATGCATGCTGATGTAAAATAACCTTGATACGGTGCTGCTGAATATGCATGCTGATTCTTCATTTCTGACCTTGATACGGTGCTGCTGAATATGCATGCTGTCTGGCTGAATATGCATGCTGTCTGGCTGAATATGCATGCTGATGTTAACATTCAAGAGCCATTGTGTGGGAAAGACGCGTAACACGATTTTGCTACCAAAGTTTCCGAAGGGCGTTTTTTTTACGGTCGTCTGTCTGTCCACCCTTCCATTTGTTTGTCAATCATTCTGTTCCTCCATCCTTTTGTCCTTGTTTGTCTGTCCTTCCATTTGTTTTGTCTGTCCATCCGTCCTTCCATTGGTCTATTCATCCGTCTTTCTGCCTGTCCATCTATCATCCGTCCTTCTGTCTGTCCATCTGTCTATTCATCCGTCCTTCCATCTGTCTATTCATCCGTCCTTCCATCTGTCTATTCATCCGTCCTTCTGTCTGTCCATCCGTCCCTCCATCTGTCTAATCATCCGTCCTTCCATCTGTCTATTCATCCGTCCTTCTGTCCCTCCATCTATCATCCGTCCTTCTGTCTGTCCATCCGTCCCTCCGTCTGTACATCAATCTGTCCATCCGTCCCTCCATGTCTGTCCATCTATTCTTCAATCTGTCCACCCGTCCTCCCAACTGCCTATCCCTCCGTCCTTCCATATTTCTCTCCACCCGTCCTTCCGTCTGTCCACCCGTCCTCCCAACTGCCTATCCCTCCGTCCTTCCAAATTTATCTCCACCCGCCCTTCCGTCTGTCCATCCATCCGTCTTTCTGTCTTCGTTGCTCAATAAGAGTGCAGAAAGTTTGACCCTGCATCCAGTGTGTCTCTCCTTGTCTGTGTTCACGTGGCACGCTCCCCGTCCTGCCAACCAACCAAGTCACGCGGTGTCAGTGACTGTTGACTATTCCTCGAGGAAAAAGTTGTTCAAACAGAGGCAGCTACCCTGGGTCGCCCTTCAATAGTCCATAGATCAATCTGGCAGATAGCCCTGCTCTTTGCAAACTTCCAAAACAGCGCCGTCCAAACAAGGAATCTGAACTTCGACCTCTAGGGGCAGAGTCCACGTCCAGGCGGTTCTTACCTATGCCGTTATCTACCTCCTACAGACAAAAAATGTTTTCATGTCGGCGAACGAACCTTATAACAAGACTAGCCTGCTTTTCTCGTCGAGTGGCGTGATAGCGGTTATATGTGAAGCAACTTCTAATAAATAAATGAATGGCTGAATGGGTGGATGGCTGAATGGATGGACGGATACATGGATGGGTGGACGAATACATGGATGGATGGACAAGGTTTTACGGCCTATCAGACTTTGTAGGCTATGCAAGGCCATTGACTAAAAATATCACTACAACCGGTCAGAGTAAGGGAAAGTCTGGTCTCAAGGTCCATCGTTGTTTTATTTTTAGGAATCGATTAAGGAGACGCTGTGAATTTGTTCTTACCTCCCACCCCCAGGAGGTGTCACCTCCTACGTCTGTACGTTTTACCACTCTTGTGAAAGTGCATGCTTGTTCGTCATGCAGTATCTTGCTCTATTAGCTACCTTGATCCAACCCCGGTACCCCACTTCCTTGTGTGCGTGTGTGTGTGTGTGTGTGTGATTGTGTGTGTGTGTGATTGTGTGTGTGTGTGTGTGATTGTGTGTGTGTGTGTGTGTGTGTGTGTGTGTGTGTGTGTGTGTGTGTGTGTGTGCGATGAGAGAGGCGAGAGAGAGAGAGGAGAGAGAGAGAGAGAGAGAGAGATAGCGGGGGGGGGGAGAGGCGAGGAGAGAGAGAGAGAGAGAGAGGGGATGGAGAGAGCGTAGAGAGAGCAAGAGAGAGAGAGATGTGAGAATAGATGAGTCAGGCGGGGGAGGGGGGGGGGAGGGGAGGACGGAGGGAGAGAGGAGAGAGAGAGAGAGAGATGAGAGCGAGAGATGAGAAGAATAGAAAGAGAGAGAGAGAGAGAGAGAGATGACAGAGAAGCGAGAGGAGAGAGCGAGAAGAGAGAGAGAGAGAGACGAGACAGAGAGAGAGAGAGACGCGAGAGCAGACGCGGAGACGAGATGACGAGACGATCTGTGGAGAGATTGATGAGTAGAGAGAGAGATCGTCGGGGGGAGGGAGCGAAGCGGAGGAGGGAGAGAGAGAGAGAGAGGGCACGACACAGAGAGAGAAAAAGGAGGGATCGAGACGACGAAGAGGAGACAGAGAGACAGAGAGAGAGGACAGAGAGAGAGAGACAGAGAGACGAGAGAGGAGAGTAGAGAGACATGGAGAGAGAGAGAGAGAGAGATATGAGAGAGAGAGAGAGAGAGAGAGAGAGAGAGACGGACCGACGGACGGACGGACGGACGGACGGACGGACGGATAGATAGACAGTGACAGGACAGTGACAGACAGACATACACACACACACAGAGACACACACACAGACAGACACACACACAGTCAGTTACAGATAGACAGATAGACAGACAGACAGACAGACAGACAGCACACACACACACACAGACACACACACAGACAGACACAGACAGCCAGTTACAGACAGACAGGCAACCAGCCAGCCAGCCAGCCAGCCAGCCAGCCAGCCAGTTACAGACAGACAGACAGACAGCAGACACACACACACACAGACAGACAGACAGACAGACAGGCAGACAGGCAGACATGCAGACATGCAGACAGACACAGTGACAGACAGACGGGCAGATGAATACATAAAAGTACCTTATAAAGATTGTCTGCAATGGCTAGAATAGACAATGAATCCAAATGATTGACATTGCAACTGCATTACACTGAGAACAAAAGGCAACAAAGTTTATTTCAAATCTTTTATTGTTATTTTGAAGAGTAATTAGACGAATTCATGAATTCGTCAAATTTTGCAGACGTTATCGTAAGACTTAATTTGATTACACGAAAAATTACTTCAACCTTGTTTTGCTGGACACATCTATCAAAATCATCCTCTCATTGTTATGGCACTGACAGTACAACTGGTAATAATGATTCTGCATCACACATCTACACTGATCTATATCAATTCGCATTCCTGAATAATGTGGTAATATTAATAGCAGAAAGATTCACCAACATCACAGAGTCCAAAAAGGACTAACATAGAAAGCCTTTCAAAAATTCTTCCTTATCTTCATAAGCCAAACATTTTACATAAAAAACTAAACTTCAACAAGTGTTGATACTTTGATTTGTTCTGAGAGAAAACAACAAGAGAATGACGTAGTAAACTATTCTTTTAATATTTCTTTGGTTTTGTGAGTTCTCTCTTTCTTTTTTGAACACAAGCAGGAAAGGAGTGACATTTGTTGATACAGCCAGGTGTGATAAAATCAGACACAACCTTGGCAACAGCAATAGAATACTGATTAACTGTGCATCATTTCAGAATACAATTAATGACTCCATCAGATGCCTACTTTGCCTGGTGAGGTATGTTGCAAGCCAGTCATTTCGTGTCCTAGACTATGTATAATGCTAGACTGCTGATGCAAGGTAGCTAACTACCAAGGTAGCCACCTACCACCTACCAAGGCATCTACCAAGGTAGCCACCTACCACCTACCAAGGCATCTACCAAGGTAGCCACCTACCTAAGTAGCCACCTACCAAGGCATCTACCAAGGTAGCCACCTACCACCTACCAAGGCATCTACCAAGGTAGCCACCTACCTAAGTAGCCACCTACCAAGGCATCTACCAAGGTAGCCACCACCAAGGCATCTACCAAGGTAGCCACCTACCACCTACCAAGGCATCAACCAAGGTAGCCACCTACCTCAGTAGCCACCTACCAAGGCATCTACCAAGGTAGCCACCACCAAAGCATCTACCAAGGTAGCCACCTACCACCTATTAAGGCATCTACCAAGGTAGCCAGCCACCTACCAAGTAGACCGACTCTACAGCATGACGGAGACATGCTCTTGGAGTCTACGTCCACTTGGGATGACGCTTCTCCACGAAGGCGCTGATGCCCTCCTTGCCGTCAGCAAGGCTGAGGTTGTCCACCATGGCCCGTTCTGCATATCTGTATGCAGATGTCAGGGGTCAGTCTTGGGTCAGAGTTGCAGAGGGAGGAAAGGCTCGGAAAGGACATGGAGAGGAAGAAAAAGAGAAGGAAACACGGGTGGATGAGCATGGAGGAGAAGGAGAGATAGAAGAAGAGAGTGCATCAGGAGCAGGAGCGGGAATATGAGGGTAAAGAACTGGAGGAGGAGGAGGAGGAGGAATAGAAAAAGCAGGAATAGGAGAAGGAGGAGGAGGAGTTTGAGGAGCAGGAACAAGAGGAGGAGGAGGAGGAAGAGCTTGAGGAGGAGGAACAGGAGGAGGAGGAGGAGGAGTTTGAGGAGCAGGAACAGGAGAAGGAGGAGGAGGAGTTTGAGGAGCAGGAACAGGAGAAGGAGGAGCAGGAGTTTGAGGAGCAGGAACAGGAGGAAGAGGAGGAGCAGGAACAGGAGGAGGAGGAGGAGAAGGACGAACACAAATAGAAAAAGCAGGAATAGGAAAAGCAAGAATAGACAAAGCAGGAATAGGAGAAGGAGGAGGAATAGGAGGAGGAAAAGTTGAAGGAGGAGTAGGAATACGAAGAGGAGGAGGAGTGGGAATAGGAGGAGGAGGAGGAGGAATAGGAGGAGGAGGAATAGGAGGAGGAGAAGGAATAGCATAAATAGAAGAAGCAGGAATAGGAGGAACAAGAATAGAAGCAGGAATAGGAGAAGGAGGAGGAATAGAAAAAGCAGGAATAGGAGAAGGAGGAGGAGGAGTTTGAGGAGCAGGAACAAGAGGAGGAGGAGGAGGAAGAGCTGTATGCAGATGTCAGGGGTCAGTCTTGGGTCAGAGTTGCAGAGGGAGGAAAGGCTCGGAAAGGACATGGAGAGGAAGAAAAAGAGAAGGAAACACGGGTGGATGAGCATGGAGGAGAAGGAGAGATAGAAGAAGAGAGTGCATCAGGAGCAGGAGCGGGAATATGAGGGTAAAGAACTGGAGGAGGAGGAGGAGGAGGAGGAATAGAAAAAGCAGGAATAGGAGAAGGAGGAGGAGGAGTTTGAGGAGCAGGAACAAGAGGAGGAGGAGGAGGAAGAGCTTGAGGAGGAGGAACAGGAGGAGGAGGAGGAGGAGTTTGAGGAGCAGGAACAGGAGAAGGAGGAGCAGGAGTTTGAGGAGCAGGAACAGGAGGAAGAGGAGGAGCAGGAACAGGAGGAGGAGGAGGAGAAGGACGAACACAAATAGAAAAAGCAGGAATAGGAAAAGCAAGAATAGACGAAGCAGGAATAGGAGAAGGAGGAGGAATAGGAGGAGGAAAAGTTGAAGGAGGAGTAGGAATACGAAGAGGAGGAGGAGTGGGAATAGGAGGAGGAGGAGGAGGAATAGGAGGAGGAGGAATAGGAGGAGGAGAAGGAATAGCATAAATAGAAGAAGCAGGAATAGGAGGAACAAGAATAGAAGCAGGAATAGGAGAAGGAGGAGGAATTGGAGGAGGAGGAGGATAAGAAGCAGGAGGAATAGGAGGAGGAGGATTAGGAGGAGTAGGAATAGGAGGAGGAGGAGGAGAAGGAAGAACATGAATAGAAGAAGCAGGAATAGGAGGAGCAAAAATAGAAGAAGCAGGAATAGGAGAAGAAGGAGGAATAGGAAAAGGAGGAATAGAAGGAGGAGGAATAGGAGGAGGAGGAATAGGAGGAGGAGGAGATGGAAGAGCATGAATAGAAGAAGCATGAATAGGAGGAACAAGAATAGAAGAAGCAGGAATAGGAGAAGGAGGAGGAATAGGAAAAGGAGGAATAGAAGGAGGAGGAATAGGAGGAGGAGGAATAGAAGGAGAAGGAGGAATAGGAGGAGGAGAAATAGAAGGACGAGGAATAGGAGGAGGAGGAATAGAAGGAGGAGGAGGAATAGGAGGAGGAGGAATAGGAGGAGGAGGAATAGAAGAAGGAGATGGAAGAGCATGAATAGAAGAATCATGAATAGGAAGAACAAGAATAGAAGAAGCAGGAATAGGGGAAGGAGGAGGAATAGGATAAGGAGGAGGAGGAATAGAAGGAGAAAGAGGAATAGAAGGAGGAGGAAGAATAGAAGGAGGAGGAGGAATAGGAGGAGGAGGAGGAATAGGAGGAGGAGGAGGAATAGGAGGAATAAGAGGAAGAGCAGGCACAGAAGAAGCAGGAATAGGAGGAGGAAGAGCATGAATATAATAAGCAGGGATAGGAGGAAAAGGAA
>JAWQFJ010019713.1:65000-92500 GCA_034096865.1 Theodoxus fluviatilis | reverse complement strand
TCTCTGCATGGACTTGGCAGTGACATGTATCCATAGGCATAAACAAACAACAGGCTTGGCAGTGACATGTATCCATAGACATAAGCAAACAACAGACTTGGCAGTGACATGTATCCATAGACATAAACAAACAACAGACTTGGCAGTGACATGTATCCATAGACAACAACAGACTTGGCAGTGACATGTATCTATAGACATAAACAAACAACAGACAGATTTGGCAAAGAAATGCATAGCTACAAAAATTTATCCTGAAACATCCATCCCAAAATAGTTGTGATCCGATGATAACAGGTCTCAAAGGGTTTCTTCTTTGTACAGTTTTATCTCATACCCGACACCCTACTCACCCTCAGCAGTAATGGGAAATCCTGTGAATAACATCTCCATGGCAACCTTCCTCGGCACGGACCGTCCCACTGCCACCGCAGGGGTGGAACAGAAGAGTCCAACGTTGACACTGGTGAAGACAGGGAAAAGTGATACAGAATGCTTTGGTTTTCAAACATTGGTCTTTTTTCATTTTTTGTGACAATGCTATTCCATCCATGTCATTTTATTTCATACAAACCTTGATGTTGTTGGTAAATGCATGTGTACATGCATATCATGAAAATATACATGTATGTGTGTCTGTATCATGAAGATATGCATATATGTGTATGTACAAGTGTGTGTGTGTGTGTGTATGTGTGTGAATTCATGTGTGTGTTAGAGTGCTGTTGCTGTATGGACAACTCATATAACTATAATGAGGTAGAGGTCAATGATAGATATATACCCCGTGACTGGGCAATGATAGATATATACCCCGTGACTGGTCAATGATAGATATATACCCCGTGACTGGGCAATGATAGATATATACCCCGTGACTGGGCAATGATAGATATATACCCCGTGACTGGGCAATGATAGATATATACCCCGTGACTGGGCAATGATAGATATATACCCCGTGACTGGGCAATGATAGATATATACCCCGTGACTGGGCAATGATAGATATATACCCCGTGACTGGGCAATGATAGATATATACCCCGTGACTCAGATATACACCCCGTGACTGGGCAATGATAGACATATACCCCGTGACTGGGCAATGATAGATATATACCCCGTGACTGGGCAATGATAGATATATACCCCGTGACTGGGCAATGATAGATATATACCCCGTGACTGGGCAATGATAGATATATACCCCGTGACTGGGCAATGATAGATATATACCCCGTGACTGGGCAATGATAGATATATACCCCGTGACTGGGCAATGATAGATATATACCCCGTGACTGGGCAATGATAGATATATACCCCGTGACTGGGCAATGATAGATATATACCCCGTGACTGGGCAATGATAGATATATACCCCGTGACTGGGCAATGATAGATATATATACCCCGTGACTGGGCAATGATAGATATATACCCCGTGACTGGGCAATGTTAGTTTTATACCCCGTGACTGGGCAATGATAGATATATACCCCGTGACTGGGAAATGATAGATATATACCCCGTGACTGGGCAACAGACCTGGTTACCCCAAATTTTGCCTCTGCGTACTCACTGGTTCAGATATGCGTATTTAAAAAAAAACTGTGCGTATTTTTTGCGCGGACCGACATTTCAAAAATGCAGCTTTTGGTTTGCACAATGATACTCCGCAGTCAGTCAACGACACCAAAAAAAAATTTGAAGTGGCAATGCAAGTGAAGAGTTAACTGCCCCTTGACCACACACACACTCGATCTGCCTTATGGTGGCCGCCACCCCGCCTGACATACTGACTTTGCCTGTCCGGGGAGTTTCACCGACATTACTGTTACACTGTTCATGTTCGCAACTAGAGCATCACACACACAGTAGGCCTATTCAAACGTATCCAAGCGGCTAAACAATCAAAATTGCAATTCAACTGCGCAAATTAATCTTCTCTGAAGAAACAGTGATGCTACCGAAACGCATTCAATCAAAAGTTTGAGCAGCAGTCGAAAGGCAAAAGGAACGCTAGAAAGGGTTCTGTCAAAGAGTTCTGGGAGCACAGGGCAGCCGTCGTGCTGCAGATAACCGAATAAATAAACACGAACAATGTGGAGCAATCACACTGTGAAAAGTGCGGTGGTCACTGGCCCTAGGCCTGTGGAACCCGCAGTCACTCTCCACAGTCATCTCCCGACCTGGATGAGGCAAGGACACAGAAGGCATTGTTTTACCTAAACCCGGACATGTTACTTTTTGTCACGTTTGTGTCCAACATCAGCGTCGGGCCCTGGAGTTAGGTCGCAGGGACCACCCGTTGAGAGTCAAACGTGGGATGGAGTTATGATATTGATATATCCAACCACGCAGTTGGGTATATAAACCGTACGAGGCCGTACAGCTACCTACCAAAAAAAATTTGGTAGCCGTACCGCACGGCTACGGAACCTCTTCCAAGAAAATGTGCTTACCGTATATCCTCCACGAACTTGAAGTGATCAAGCCTATGTTTTTCAGTACAGTGCAGGTTAGATAAAACAACCAAGAAATACACACACACACACACACACACACACACACACACAAATACGCACACACACATAGAGGGAAAGTGTGAGAGAAAGACAGAGAGAGAGAGAGAGAGAGAGAGAGAGAGAGAGAGAGAGAGAGAGAGAGAGAGAGAGAGAGAGAGAGAGAAACAGACAGACAGACAGACACAGAGAAGAGAGAGGCAGACCGAGAGAGAGAGAGAGAGAGAGAGAGAGAGAGAGAGAGAGAGAGAGAGAGAGAGAGAGAGAGAGAGAGAGAGAGAGCCACTCAAACTTCAACGGAAACAGGGCCTGTATCCAGAACGGCGAGTTATATTAACCCCGATTTATCTCTAAAGTAAACTCAGAGGATTCCAACTGTCTGTTCCGCTCTCCCTTGGCTGGAACACCGTTCTGGATATGGGCCATGCGTGCCAGACGTGGACTTTATCGCGCGAAATTGCACATTTAGGAATACGCAAAAGCTGCATTTTTTCCGCGTATTTTTTCAGAGGCATGCGTAATTTTCGTATTCCATTTTTTCTTGCGTTTGTTCTCAGATGTTTCTTCTTCATGTAATATTTGGAAGTGTAATCATAGTGTTGATTTGTATCAGTTGATATTGGAATGTAATAATCAGTTCTGTTTTCTTGATTTTGATTTATTCTATGATTTCTTTGTTCTGTATTGTTCTTGTAGGCTGCATCGTTAGTTTGTTGGTATTGTTCATGGTAATACTGGGCGATTTCCTGGTGGCATTGCTCAGTTGATTTCACTGAAGCCACATGATTCCTCGACACAACATCACCAGATATTCGTATCCCATTCTGTCTCAGAAAATCCCGACCCTGTTGTAGCACCATCAGCTTATCTGTTAGAGGAAGAAAAGTCACCAGTATAGGGAGACAATCGTTATGCTGCCTATTTTGCCTCTTTCCAGTCCTCTGAATAAATGCAATGTCTCTTTCAGTCCATTTTGCCTGTGGGAGTGCTTCTTGCAAATGATTTACTACTCTTTGCACACAGTTCCAGTATGATTTGTTTACTTCCTCGGGGACACCAAACATGCGTATACTGTTTCTCTCCATTGTTTTCTCCAAGAAATCATTTGCATCTCTCATCATGGAGAGGCGGTTTTCCATGTCTTGAAACTGTACCTTTATATAGTCGTTAGAGAGAGAGAGAGAGAGAGAGAGAGAGAGAGAGAGAGAGGGGGGGGGGGGGGTGTTATGCATACAACAAGCCACATACCGACAATTAGGCTTTCCACAGGAGACGCCTCCGATGCTACTTGAAGCCATCCTCCAGGAGCAGCACACAAGTCAATAATGACCTTTGAACTCTGGAGAAATCCGAACTTCTTGTTCAACTGAGTAAGCTTAAAAGCTGATCGGGCTCGGAAACCTGAAAATCACACACGTTTGAAAATACAATCAACACAACAGATTATAGACTGTGATTTTGAACATAATTATTATAAATGCACAGTGACCATCTTGTTTCGTTGTGTTGAGTGCGGTTGGACATGTCAGTCGTCCTATGAACAACGTATGTATGTTTGTATGTATGCATGTATGTATGCATACATGTATCATTGTATCATTTGTATGTGTTGGTGTGTCATGCTGTGTGCAAGTAAAAGGGCATTGTAGTCATACATAGTAATTGATTTCCTTATCATGGTTTCTCTGAGTTTATTATAACTTTTATAATCATTAATGACCCATGTATGCTGTTGACCAATTTAATTTCCTTATGGATTAATAAAATGATATGAGTTATCCCGACATTCAAAATGTGCACAGGACAGATGAGCATGCTAGTATTGGGCGTTTGACAGCGGTACATTCTTCAGAATTAATACATATATTGTATTTTATGCCACAAGAAATACGTGATCAATATTAAAGCACTCCTCAAATGGCAAAAGGAATCAGTAGAATAGAAACAGTCACGACGTCGACGGCCATCGCTACTCAAGCTTTAAATTTTTATAATTAAAAACCAAGCAAAATCAGCACATATGCGCGCAAAAGTATTGAAAATAAATACTAACCAGATTCCTTGGCGAGATGATAAAACTTATCTCGCCGAGCCTTTCCTGTCTTCGGCTTTTTCCCCATTTCGCAAAACACCAAAATTAGAGCAAAATTACGGCCATGTGCCCACGGCAGCAGGAAGCGGAAATACACTGGACACAGATTTTGATGACGTAGCACGCAACTGATTTCACATGTGGACAGATGGTGAACGCCATTTTAACACAACTGTCTGCTGAATCTTTTATCGTTCCCATATAGTATCAAAAAGTGTGTAGTCGCGAACGGTAAGGTATTCTGTTTTTTCTCTATACTAATATCTTGCAATCCAATGCTTTTTCTTGAATGAATGATGGTCTATTACTGCTTTTCTTGGCCGCGGAATTAGTACAATATCAATGTTCAATATGGATTCTGCTAAAAACGTGCCGGTACATTCATAACATAATATATCGCATCGGCAGTGAAGGACATTGCATTTAAAATAACTCTCACTATGTGAATATTTGAATATGGTTGAACTTGCTCTTTATAGCATGGATGTATTTTTATATGCAAAAGTCGTAGATGGCACACTGTGCTTCCTTCCAAAGCGAACAAGTGTCTTAACCACCAGAACAGACAGTTTCCATGTTGTCTCACAGTCACAGTGACACACGTATTTCGAGGCTATCAGCTGTTGGGTGACATCTCATCATTGGTTTATATTCAGCTACGCTATAGCTAGAATAAGCAGGCTTTCAGTTTCATGCGGTCGTGCTGGCGCGATTTTAAGTTCAAATATAAATTATAATTACATCCTTAGAGTAGACCTCGTGTTTTCGCCGCCGCAATGGCCAATGTAGCATACGCTGATTAATTCTGAGGTTGTGTTAACGTATTGCAGATATTACTTTCGAATGGAATCTTTCGACACAATGTTCGAAGGTGAATTTACACATGGGATGGAACTAGTAAAAGACTTAGGAAGTTTAGTCAAATTAGTGCAATATTGTTGATCATCACTTGATAAGAATAAGAGGTTGTTGCGAGTGCTTCAAGCTAAAAGCCCAACGATACTTTTTGTAGAAACTACAATATAAATTATTATATTTGATACCGTCATCATCTCTGTCTCTCTGTGAGTTGGGGGTGAGAATAGGCCCACAGTGTCTCCCTATGACTAGTATGTGCTGCATAAAACTCAATATAACTAAGGCGAACAACTTGAGAAATCGTGACTTGACTTGCGCTCACTCTGAAAAAAATTCAGCAGCCAGGCGCCAAGTATGAGTCATGATGTAAATATGGGACCGGTGAATTACACTTTTATCATATAATTCGGGCAAAGTGTGCAGATGAGTCTCTATGGCAAAAGTGTTACACGAACCCAGTTTCAAAAAAGTGCTTGAATTGTCACTATTTTGGTATTATTATAAAGACTGACACTGTAACTGTGTGTACCTAAGTCAAAAAGATAGTTTATTGAGAAATGTGTGCTTAGGAGCTGTGTGAAGTTCAAAAGTTGGTGTGGTACGCGTGTAACGGATGACAAAGTAAATGACCACTTTTCTTGCAATCAAAAACAACAAATGAGATGATTTGTGTTTCAAACACACATTAACAGAATGTGTTAACATAAAGAGAAAGAAAAAAAAATAAAAAAAATAAGAAGGGTACAAGGTTAAATATTACTTTGTCATCCGTTACACGCATACAGCTGCAATGTGGTTTTTTGACTCACATGCGAAGCAAAAGTGAGTCTATGTACTGAGCCGTGTCGTCCGTCCGTCCGTCCGGGCGTCCGGGCGTCCGTCCGTCCGGGCGTCCGTAAAAAACTTAAACGTTGGATTTTTCTCGGAGACTATTAAGTCTATCAACACCAAATGTGGCATGATGGTGTATGATGACAAGGCCTCAAAAAACATACATAGTGACTTGACCTTGCTTCAAGGTCAAGGTCACAGGAGCCATAAATGTGGTCTCAAAAACAGTCATTTTTCACATTTTCCCAATTTTCTCCCACGTTATTGAGAATGGCGACCTTAGCTACAAGTGGTATATAGGTCAAAGCAAGCCCTATCTTTTGATACCAGTTTGGTTGACCTTGCTTCAAGGTCAAGGTCACAGGAGCTCTTCAAAGTTGGATTGTATACATATTTTGAAGTGACCTTGACCCTGAACTATGGAAGATAACTGTTTCAAACTTAATAATTATGTGGGGCACATGTTATACTTTCATCATGAGACACATTTGGTCACATATCATCAAGGTCAAGGTCACTTTGACCCTTATGAAATGTGACCAAAATGGGGTAGTGAACCACTAAAAGTGACCATATCTCATGGTAGAAAGTGCCAATAAGCACCATTGTGCTTCCTATGTCTTGAATTAAGAGCTTTGTGTTGCATGACCTTGGATGACCTTGACCTTGGGTCAAGGTCACACGTTTTTTTGGTAGGAAAAAAATGTGTAAATCATTTCTTAGTGTATGATGTCATTGGTAGGTTTAGTTGTTTGACCTTGACCTTGAAGGTCACCTGAAGGTCAAGGTCATATAAAGGTCAAGGTCAAGCATGTGAGTCGTATGGGCTTTGCCCTTCTTGTTTCTCTCTTTGTATGTAAAACTTAGATACAGGCAAAATAACACAACTTGAAAAGAAATGTCTTTAATGTTAATGTGGCAAATATCAACCTCATTGGCAAAAGAACTTTGATTTTAGAGCTATTTAAAAAATCCTGTGTCATTCGTTACACGCGTACCTCCAACAAGCTTTTGATGAGGAATTTGAATTCAGAAGTGAAACAAACAAGCACAAGATTACTTTGCATCTGCAAAAATCATCTTTACTTATACATGTACTGTGAAAAATAGCATGAAATACACACACAAAAACGAGCACACAAGTACTTAAAGCACACTGTTTCATATGATTATCATACAGAGGAGCAATACTGATTGATACTGACTGAAAGTAATAATTATAATAATACAGAACATTTAACACATGTATACACATTTCTAATGAGCAGATCAATGTGCAACATACAACACCATGCACACAACATGAACATGATAAATACAATTATTTACACACACACACAAAACCAACACTACTCCACATTGAAGTACTGCACTCTGTTAGTGCTGTGCTTCTCGTCTAGCTTGGCGCTGACTCTCTCCAGCACACAGTCCATTGGTTCCCATGACCTGTCCTTGGACCTGGGCCAATAGTAAAGATGTCCAGACTTTGCCATGAAGTCCAGATGTACGAAAGAGCTAGAGCCATCTAGGTCAAGGTCCAGCACCTCGCACACATACATTTTCTTGTCCCTGACCCATCGCACGAAATGGAGGTCACCAATGGCAGGCAAGATGGGGCCCTGAGGATCAGAGGGGGTTTGAACAAAAGCTGTGTTCAGCTTGTCAGGGTGAGGACGGGAGGGGCTCTGGACAAAGCCAGTGTCAAACGTGGCGTCAGGCACTAGCGGCAACACATGGTTTGCCACCCAATGCTCAGCCACCTGGTCATTCCTGTCAGATGACCACATCAGGTGGACTGAGACATCAGATGGGGTGCAAAGGGGTGCTACCACTCTGTTCATGAGTTGTCTGTTCTGTGGCCACCCAAGCTGGGGAAAGATGCTGCAGACCGTCACCTTCAGGACTTCGGCTGCAACACACACTTGCCAGAGACCCATGAAGGAAGCCAATGGGATGCAGGCGAGGCACTCCTGTTTGAAGGTGTCCTGAATACCTTCGGGCGACAGGTCTGCCATCTGGTCACTGATGGAGGCGGGCGTCTGCAGTGACAGTTGATCCAGTCCGAAGTTCCCTGCAAAATAAATGTTATAAACGTGTATAAATTGAGTATAGAACCAAAAGAAAATGACATTCTTTACAAATACAAAGCTAGTAGGCAATAATCATGACTCCCCATACAGCAGACTAATGTATAAACAGCAATAAAAAAGAATGTTGCATACCTGGAGTGAGATATTTTGCAGCATGAAGTGCCATCTCCACCACCACTCTACATCTCATCTCATCATTGTTGGGGAAAGTCTGCATGGCTTTGGCTTCCCAAGTTCTGCAAGCAAGCAAAAAAAAAAAAAGAATGTTCAGTTCATCAAAATTATTCTCAGAGTGTATTGACATGCCTATACATGTACACATAACATTCAGGATCATGGGATTGTCACAATCAAGGATTTTAAAGTAATGAAAAAAAAATCCTGGAGAAACTTAGTAATCAAACCTTTTTTCCTTTTTTTTTCTTTCTAAATTGCAAGTCTGGAGCACAATAAGCAAACTATGAACAAGAAAAGCATCAAATTGCAGGCACACAGCAAACGGAAATTGTGAAGTGCCCTTTTTACATTTATCTAAATAATATCTTAACTTGATCAAAGAAAGGTGCAAAACTGCAAAAAAAATCAATCAACCATAATCACTCCTGACGATTTTAAACGGACGTAATTATGACAAAGGATAGTCCTTTGTCACCCATAACATTTTTGATAGTCAAACTAAAGCTGTTGCAATCTACTCAGCCCAAACTTGACATTGTACACACGTCTTGTTGAAAAGCAAATTTTAAAACCGTGAATCGTTCATTTCGGCTCAAAAAGGCTCCTAAAAGCATTGATAAACATACCCAGAACAGGGTACGGACGAATAATCTGTCCAAAGCCCTTGGGCGTAACCAAAAAGAAAACCAAAGGAGAAACATTCAAACACTTACCACGTTTTGGAATCTCCATGTTGAAAATTGAACATGGCGGCACTACATCCGGTGTAAACTGGTTTGTTGCGGTTATAAATTGCGGATCGAAGAAAAGTTGGAATCACACATTTTTGGGGATAAATTTTGAGAAAAAGCTAAACGATCGAAATGACCAAGGATTTTTGCCAAAAATAAAAGTCGGTATCAGTTGTGAATAAAAGCATTCTAACTTGTTATATTTCACACACTAACTCTTTGTTGCAATACACAACCCATGGAAAGTTTTAAGTGAAAATAATTATGTGGTTTGCCGGTAGCAGTTTTAGGTTTGTTTACTCTGCTGATGACGAAGTCTGTTACGCTCGTATTCATGAAGTTTCTCGCGTAAGTCAAAGAATATAAAAATGGAAATCCTGATATCTGGCAAATTATTGAAGACAACACTTTATTTCCTGAAACAACAATTGGATTTCAGTTTAAGAGCGATTATCCTGTTATTGTCGTGTAACGTTTAAAAGTCTCTGTTTTCCTGGAAATTTTACCTTTCAATCTATTTATTCACTCTCGCACAAACAGTAACAATGGAAACTGCATAAAAACTATCTATTTGACCATTTGTGTCTTTACACACCTGCAAAAGAAACATGTAGGTTAATTAGTTATTGGTGTAAATACCATTTAAAAAATGTACCAGTTGCCCATTTGACGTTCAGAGACTCACTCAGATGTCAGAAATGTCATTTTTTAAATTTTAAACATCCCTATCATAAGCGTAACTAACTCCATTGCTGGGTTCAAGTTGCAGAAGTAGGACAACGTAGTACGGACACAGGTTCTGCTCTTTTTAGTGGGCAGAGTGGCGCCTGGCTGCTGAAGTCTTACCAAACTCTACTCATTCAATGATTCATTCATTTTTTCAATCATTCATCCATCACCTCTGTGGCAATAGATTTCCTTGTCCATGTTGGTTGGAAGACTGCAGTGGTAAGGGCACTTTATGAGTAATTGAAAGACAGAACACTCTGAAATTTGATAAACAAAAATGACATTTTCTCAAAATCGCTGGAATGTAGTCAGGCTGTTCTGAAGGATGAATGAGTATCATATGAAGAACCCACATGATCTCTGGTGTTGACCTTAGGTGTGTGTGTGTGTGTGTGTGTGTGTGTGGAGAGAGAGAGAGAGTGAATGCCTTCCTCCTAGGTTGAAATAGATTCAGACAAGCCTCTGCTGCTTTTAAGTGGCACCAGGAGGCATTGCTCAGGACCAAGTCTCGGTGCCCATAACTTGCAATGTCCTGCTTTCCCTTAATCCAAAGGGAAGCAGATTTGTAAATGTCCTGTAGTTCTTGTATCATTGGTTCCAACTGTCCAGGCCTGGGTCCTAGGTAGCTGGACAGTCTTACAAAGCCCCTAGGTCCCTGCATCCACCAAGGACTTGGTACTGCAATCCCTTTAACTTCTACTTGTCAGAGAGCTCAGCGCAGCAAATGTCCACTCCCCGATATGTCCAGGCTCAACGTGTGCCAGTCCCTGAGATAGGTCCACCTCTGGATAAATGGTTGCCTCACTCTGCATACTTGTAGACCCGACTGAACTCTTTGTGTTTTGCTCGGGGGGATTTTGTATGCAATAACAAAGTTGGAAGGTGCTTTATTTCCTCTCATCTGTGAAGGATGAGAGACATGTATCTTCCTCACAATTTTTTGTGCTCATGAATATTTCACTCTCATTTCCCTATGAAAAAGAATGGTGCCTTTCTTTTTTCATGCCGTTGCCATCATTTAAATAAATTTAGTAATTTTTGTTCTGTTCACCTCTCAGTCATATCCATCAATTTGTTGGACGAATGGCTGAATTGTTTAAAGGGAAAAATACTCTACCTAATAAGTCTGTCATTTTGTTGCAGCTGTAGAAGATGTCGCGTTTCTTCCATGGAGGCTCTGACTCAGAGTCAGAGAGCGAGTCCAGTGAGCCTGAGATCCAGCCACAGAGGCCCGCAGCGGTGACTCGGTAAGGGTAGACTGCTTGGTACTTCCCTGTTGTAAAAAGTGGTGAGTGTGTGTGTGTGTGTGTGTGTGTGTGTGTGTGTGTGTGTGTGTGTGCATTTACATGTGTGTGTGTGTGCATTTACATGTATGTTTACTGAGTGTGTGTTTACATATGTGTGTGTGTGCGTGTGTGTGTGTAACGTGTGTGTGTGTACATAATTGCGCATGTAAGTGAGTGTTTGTGGGGGGTGTGTGTGTGTGTGCAGACCTGGGTACACGTACGAATTATGCGTATTAATACGGGAGAAAAAATGGAATACGAAAATTATGCATGCCTCTGAAAAAATACGGTGGAAAAAAAAAAAGCAGCTTTTGTGTATTCGTAAATGTGCAATTTCACGCGATAAAATGCACGTCTGGCATGGAGAGCTGCTCGTGACTCTTTGCCATGGAGCAGTTTGTATCCAGCAGTTTCATTGGTCGACAGTTATCGACTGACCATTCAGGGCCAATCATAGCGCTCCTACCAACAGCGCTCTGTTTCCGGAAAAGTTTGAGTGGCACACACAGTCTGCGAGAAAGCTCACGGTCACCATGCCGAAAAGAAAAGGAACTTTGCCTTCAAGCAGCGCAAAAAAGACAAAGCGAGATCAGGTTTTTCTGCCGAAGTATCGGCAGATGCCAGGTATCGGCGAATCGGCGAAAGATGTGCACCATGCGAGATGCAATGATTGCAACTGTGACTTCAGTATTTCCCATTCTGGATACTTCGACATCGCCCGTCACTTTTCTGGGAAAGATCACAAACAACGAGTCGAGGCAGAAAAGGAAAAAGCAGGCATTCCGAAGCTGGACAATTTTCTTGTCTCAAAGTCTGTATCATCGGGAGAGGAGAAAGTAATCCGTGCTGACCGAACTGATCGTCAAACAAACCTGCCCTTGTCAATGTCTGACATCATTTCTGCCTCAATGAAAAGTGCTTTCTCAGACAGCAAAATCGCTGCTGACTACAAATGTTGCAGAAACAAGGCAACAGCCTTAGTGAGGGAAATGTCCAAGGACATTAACCTTTAGAGCGTCGCCGGCGCATTGACGCACCACAGCGTACATTCCCCAGACGTCCGCCGGTGCATCAGTGCGCTGAGCGATAGTGACGTGCTCTGTTTACTTGCCTAACGCAGCCATCGAGTCATGCTGTTCTAAAAATATCACAGTCATGTGCAGGGATCACGTGGCAATGAGATCCGCCATTTTGGCGATGGAGAGAACGCGCCGCAAATTTTCTGCGAATTTTTTCACGAAGTTGCGTCTTTGTCGTTCGTGAATGGGACTTTTTTCTTTGCCAGTTTGGCGACTGACGAAGAAGTTGAAGCGCTTGTGGAGTTATTTTTCGATTCTGACTCAGAATATGAATTTGAAGGCTTTACTGACATTGATGTGATGGGAGATGGAGGGATAGAGAGGCAAGCATGTGCTTCGACCGATCTGTTGTGGTGTTTAGACTGAAAGGAGCGGAAGCTTGATTCAGATGAAAATGGCTCGGCTGACTTCCCTAGCGTAAGTAATTGTAGGATTTTTGACTCACATGCGAAGCAAAAGTGAGTCTATGTACTCACCCGTTTCGTCCGTCCGGGCATCCGGGCGTCCAGGCGTCCGAAAACTTTAACGTTGGATTTTTCTCGGAGACTATTAAGTCTGTCAATACCAAATGTGGCATGATGGTGTATGATGACAAGGCCTCAAAAAACATACATAGTGACTTGTCCTTGCTTCAAGGTCAAGGTCGCAGGGGACATAAATGTTGTCTAAAAAGCAGTCATTTTTCACATTTTCTCAATTTTCTCTGAAGTTTTTGAGATTGGATACCTGACCTATATATGGTATATAGGGCACAGTAATCCCTATCTTTTGATACCAGTTTGGTTGACCTTGCTTCAAGGTCACAGGAGCCAGACCTGTTTACTCTCCCGATTTTAGCGGGAGACTCCCGATTTCAGACCCTATTTCCCGACCTCCCGCTAGCTTCGTAAATCTCCCGATTTTTTTTCCACCGATCTCCCGAAAATGAAAAATTTTGAAAGGTTTATTTTGTTTCCGAAGCGTTTACATGACGATCCGAACTTTCTACTACACCACTGAAGGTCGTTCTGCCGATCTGCAGTACAATTTGTTTGATTGGTTGAGTCAGGGCCTTTGTCCAATCGAGAGCCAGTTTACAATCTGGAATAGCCGCCATTTTGCTTGACCGATCCGAATGATGGCGTCGATTGAAAAGTCAATGAGAAAGAATCGCGGAACCGATTCTGAATCCGACAGTGAGTGTGACACAGAGGATGAGAAAAGAAAGTCCACTGATGTCAGAAGCAGAAAGAGAGTAAAGTACAACGCAAAGTGGAAGGCTGAGTGAAAATCCGAATTCCCGGCATTTCGCCCATCGTCTAAATCGCAATCACGCGGGTTTTGCACGTTCTGCAAAAAAGACATCAACGTGAGCCACGGAGGCAAGAATGAGAGAGAGAGAGAGAGAGAGAGAGAGAACTTGTGCGCGCACGAGAGAGAGAACTTGCGCGTGCGCGCGAGAGAAAGCGCGCGCGTGCGAAAGAGAGAGAGTGAGCAAGCGAGAGAGAGAGACAGCGCGCGCGCACGAGAGAGAGTGAGCGCCGGCGCGCGGAAGAGAGAGAATTTGACTTTTCGCCTCCCTGATCAGAGATGGGACTTATTGGCGTTTCAGCTGATTTCTGAGTTTTTTATTCCACTTTCAGCTGATTTGTATTCAATTGTTATGAAGTTTGTGACCTGGGATGGTACACATATCTAAAAATAAAAATCTCCCGCTTTTTATTGATATCTCCCGATTTTTGAGTCGCCATCTCCCTATTTTGCACAACTTAAGGTAAACAGGTCTGCAGGAGCTCTTCAAAGTTGAATTGTATACATATTTTGAAGTGACCTTGACCCTGAACTATGGAAGATAACTGTTTCAAACTTAATAATTATGTGGGGCACATGTTATACTTTCATCATGAGACACATTTGGTCACATATCATCAAGGTCAAGGTCACTTTGACCCTTATGAAATGTGACCAAAATGGGGTAGTGAACCACTAAAAGTGACCATATCTCATGGTAGAAAGTGTCAATAAGCACCATTGTGCTTCCTATGTCTTGAAATTAACAGCTTTGTGTTGCATGACCTTGGATGACCTTGACCTTGGGTCAAGGTCACATGTATTTTGATGGGAAAAATGTGTTAAGCATTTCTTAGTGTATGATGTCATTGGTAGGTTTAGTTGTTTGACCTTGACCTTCAAGGTCACCTGAAGGTCAAGGTCATATAAAAGTCAAGGTCAAGATGGGAGTCGTATGGGCATTGCCCTTCTTGTTGACTCACATGCGAAGCAAAAGTGAGTCTATGTACTGAGCCGTGTCGTCCGTCCGTCCGGGCGTCCGTAAAAAACTTAAACGTTGGATTTTTCTCGGAGACTATTAAGTCTATCAACACCAAATGTGGCATGATGGTGTATGATGACAAGGCCTCAAAAAACATACATAGTGACTTGACCTTGCTTCAAGGTCAAGGTCACAGGAGCCATAAATGTGGTCTCAAAAACAGTCATTTTTCACATTTTCCCAATTTTCTCCCACGTTATTGAGAATGGCGACCTTAGCTACAAGTGGTATATAGGTCAAAGCAAGCCCTATCTTTTGATACCAGTTTGGTTGACCTTGCTTCAAGGTCAAGGTCACAGGAGCTCTTCAAAGTTGGATTGTATACATATTTTGAAGTGACCTTGACCCTGAACTATGGAAGATAACTGTTTCAAACTTAATAATTATGTGGGGCACATGTTATACTTTCATCATGAGACACATTTGGTCACATATCATCAAGGTCAAGGTCACTTTGACCCTTATGAAATGTGACCAAAATGGGGTAGTGAACCACTAAAAGTGACTATATCTCATGGTAGAAAGTGCCAATAAGCACCATTGTGCTTCCTATGTCTTGAATTAACAGCTTTGTGTTGCATGACCTTGGATGACCTTGACCTTGGGTCAAGGTCACATGTATTTTGGTAGGAAAAATGTGTAAAGCATTTCTTTGTGTATGATGTCATTGGTAGGTTTAGTTGTTTGACCTTGACCTTGAAGGTCACCTGAAGGTCAAGGTCATATAAAGGTCAAGGTCAAGCATCTGAGTCGTATGGGCTTTGCCCTTCTTGTTTATTTTGTTTTACCCTAAAACATTTTCAGATGTATTTCCAAGTAATCAAATGCTGTGTTATTCTTGAATAATTGGAGCAGTGTAGGAAAACAGTGCTTCGACCGATGTTGTCGGTAGACCTGCCTACTCTCCTGAAAAAATCGGGAGACTCCCGATTTAGGCCTGCATCTTCCGACCTCCCGGTGAGGCTTTGAATTCTCCTGATTTCAATAGCAGTGAAAACCACCACTCCCACTCCCCCCCCCCCCCCTAACGTTTCAGCTAATCTCTAAGCGCTCCTATAGGATTTCCCCCCCCCCCCCCCATTTTTGACTCGCATGCGAAGCAAAAGTGAGTCTATGTACTCACCCGTGTCGTCCGTCCGGGCGTCCGAAAACTTTAACGTTGGATTTTTCTCGGAGACTATTAAGTCTATCAATACCAAATGTGGCATGATGGTGTATGATGACAAGGCCTCAAAAAACATACACAGAGACTTGTCCTTGCTTCAAGGTCGCAGGGGCCATAAATGTTGTCTAAAAAGCAGACATTTTCACATTTTCTCAATTTTCTGTGAAGTTTTTGAGATTGGATACCTGACCTATATAAGGTATATAGGGCAAAGTAAGCCCTATCTTTTGATACCAGTTTGGTTGACCTTGCTTCAAGGTCAAGGTCACAGGAGCTCTTCAAAGTTGGATTTATACATATTTTGAAGTGACCTTGACCCTGAACTATGGAAGATAACTGTTTCAAACTTAATAATTATGTGGGGCACATGTTATACTTTCATCATAAGACACATTTGGTCACATATCAAGGTCAAGGTCACTTTGACCCTTATGAAATGTGACCAAAATGGGGTAGTGAACCACTAAAAGTGACCATATCTCATGGTAGAAAGTGTCAATAAGCACCAATGTGCTTCCTATGTCTTGAATTAAGAGCTTTGTGTTGCATGACCTTGGATGACTTTGACCTGGGTCAAGGTCACATGTATGTTGGTAGGAAAATGTGTAAAACATTTCTTAGTGTATGATGTCATTGCTAGGTTTAGTTGTTTGACCTTGACCTTGAAGGCCACCTGAAGGTCAAGGTCATGTAAAGGTCAAGATCAAGCATGTGAGTCGTATGGGCTTTGCCCTTCTTGTTTAAATTGTTGGTCAGCGCAAAAAATTCGCACAGATAAAAAAAATACACATATCTGAACCAGTGAGTACACAGAGGCAAAATTTGGGGTACCCAGGTCTGGTGTGTGTGTAGTGTGTGTGTGTGTGTGTGTGTGTGTGTGTGTGTGTGTGTGTGTGTGTGTGCACATATGTGTGTGTGTGTGCACATATGTGTATGTGTGTATGTTCAACCCAGCAATGAGCAGTGCAGAGTGATAATGCATGCAAAATGCTGTAATCCCCTCTGCTGAAGTGTTTGATACCAAAGAAGCTATGTCATCCATTTGAAATTAATTAATTATTGTCATTAAAAGGTATTTAGCAAGTATTTGTACGAAATGTCTTAGTGAGTGACAAAAGACCCTACAACTACCAGTTTGGAAAGGCTTCCAGAGAGTGGACTCCTCCGAGGAGATGGGTGTAAGAATGACAGCCAAGCTGGCAGGCCACACAAGCTGGCAGGCCACATCTGATTGGCTATGGTTTGACGAAGTTTTAAAAAATCTCCATGTTCTCTTGTCATTCTGGGTGTAAATCACTTCAAATTCACTGCAGACTTGCCTACCAATATCCCTTGCCAATCAGTTGTGGCCCACTAACTTGTGTGGCCCGCCAGCTTGGCTATCATTCCCACACCCCTCTCTTCGGGTGAGTCCACTAGTGTGGCCCACCTCTGGAAGCTTTTCCAGTAGTTTTTTTTTCAGACATCATGGTAATCGACAAAATCATAATTGTTCATTTTGACATGGACTTTATGTTTAACAAATATGTAACATATATTTACAGTACCTTCCTGAGATCCGATATGTAACCTTGGTTCAATTGTCATGCTTTTTGACTCACATGCGAAGCAAAAGTGAGTCTATGTACTGAGCCGTGTCGTCCGTCCGTCCGGGCGTCCGTCCGTCCGTCCGTCCGTCCGTAAAAAACTTAAACGTTGGATTTTTCTCGGAGACTATTAAGTCTATCAACACCAAATGTGGCATGATGGTGTATGATGACAAGGCCTCAAAAAACATACATAGTGACTTGACCTTGCTTCAAGGTCAAGGTCACACTCGGAGCCATAAATGTGGTCTCAAAAACAGTCATTTTTCACATTTTCCCAATTTTCTCCCACGTTATTGAGAATGGCGACCTTAGCTACAAGTGGTATATAGGTCAAAGCAAGCCCTATCTTTTGATACCAGTTTGGTTGACCTTGCTTCAAGGTCAAGGTCACAGGAGCTCTTCAAAGTTGGATTGTATACATATTTTGAAGTGACCTTGACCCTGAACTATGGAAGATAACTGTTTCAAACTTAATAATTATGTGGGGCACATGTTATACTTTCATCATGAGACACATTTGGTCACATATCATCAAGGTCAAGGTCACTTTGACCCTTATGAAATGTGACCAAAATGGGGTAGTGAACCACTAAAAGTGACTATATCTCATGGTAGAAAGTGCCAATAAGCACCATTGTGCTTCCTATGTCTTGAATTAACAGCTTTGTGTTGCATGACCTTGGATGACCTTGACCTTGGGTCAAGGTCACATGTATTTTGGTAGGAAAAATGTGTAAAGCATTTCTTTGTGTATGATGTCATTGGTAGGTTTTGTTGTTTCACCTTGACCTTGAAGGTCACCTGAAGGTCAAGGTCATATAAAGGTCAAGGTCAAGCATGTGAGTCGTATGGGCTTTGCCCTTCTTGTTACATCTCGGATTTGGGTGCTACAGTCCAAATCACAAGGGTTGTAAAGTTGTATTATATCTGTATCTGTGAATGTTCCTCTGTTGGTTGTTTGCAGAACTTTCCAGCTGAGTGATGATGAGGAAGACACAAAGCGAACAGTTCGGAGTGAGAAGGACAAAAGGTAACCCAATTTTCCACATATTTGCATGGGATATGCTTCAATGAGATGAACTATTTACACTAGTAATTCTGTAGCATAGCTTGGGAGAGGACAATTTTTTAAATTGATGGATATCAGTGGATTAATACAGCAGATATATATATATATATATATATATATATATATATATATATATATATATATATATATATATATACACACATATATATATACAGCAGATATAATAAAGCAGATACTCCACCAACTTCAGAGCAGAAACAGAGGCCCTGAGAACGGCAGCGGCCCACTTACTGGATCACCGAGATGCGACACACCAGCACGTGGTCATCTTCACTGATGCCCTGTCTGTGCTGAGCGCACTCAAGGACCCTCGCAAGAAGGAACTGAATGAACTTGCAGCCACTCTGTCTGAGCTGGCCGCACAGGTGACATTGAAACTCCAATGAATTCCTGCACACTGTGGAGTGCATGGAAATGAGACGGCTGACAGACTGGCCAGGGAAGGTGGTCAGCTGGACCAGGAAGACAGACAGGTCTCTTATGCAGAAGAGAAGACCATCATCAAGGCTCTGTCTCAGAAAAAGTGGTGCCAGCAACATCCGAACTACAACCACTTTCTGAACAGAGCTGACCAAGTTATTCTGTTCAGATTCCAAACAGGACACAACAAATTGCCGGCACATATGTTCCACAAGTTCAAAGTCGGTCAGACAGATGTTCTTGCGGCACTGCCTCAATGATCGGAGAACACCTTCTCCAAGACTGCCCCCACCATGATGCCCTCAGAAGAGCCATGTGGCCAGACCCAACACCAGTGAGGAGCAAACTCTTTGGCAACCTGGAGGAGCTGCAGAGAACAGCTGCATTTGTGCGGGCGACTGGCGCAATCATCTAGCGATCGACAAGAAGAAGAAGAAGAAGAAGAAGTGGATTAATAACGATGTATTTTAAAGCTCCTAAAACTGTTGAGTTCATCAGCATTGCAAAGGCAGAAGATGAGGTATATGCAACACAGACTGCTATTCATTTGTGTCTAGGACTTGCACTCCTTCACATCGTACAGGGTGAGAAAGGAAGTCGATTTGGTTAACAATGTCAGTGCTGGAGAATATAGTTTAATATCTGAGGTCCCCCACCCCCACCCCCACCCACCCCTTTTTTTGACTCACATGCGAAGCAAAAGTGAGTCTATGTACTCACCCGTGTCGTCCGTCCGGGCGTCCGTGAAAAACTTTAACGTTGGATTTTTCTCGGAGACTATTAAGTCTATCAACACCCAATTTGGCATGATGGTGTATGATGACAAGGCCTCAAAAAACATACATAGTGACTTGTCCTTGCTTCAAGGTCAAGGTCACAGGGGCCATAAATGTTGTCTAAAAAACAGTAATTTTTCACATTTTCTAAATTTTCTCTGAAGTTTTTGAGATTGGATACCTGACCTATATATGGTATATAGGGCAAAGTAATCCCTATCTTTTGATACCAGTTTGGTTGACCTTGCTTCAAGGTCAAGGTCACAGGAGCTCTTCAAAGTTGGATTGTATACATATTTTGAAGTGACCTTGACCCTGAACTATGGAAGATAACTGTTTCAAACTTAATAATTATGTGGGGCACATGTTATACTTTCATCATGAGACACATTTGGTCACATATCATCAAGGTCAAGGTCACTTTGACCCTTATGAAATGTGACCAAAAAGGGGTAGTGAACCACTAAAAGTGACCATATCTCATGGTAGAAAGTGCCAATAATCACCATTGTGCTTCCTATGTCTTGAATTAACAGCTTTGTGTTGCATGACCTTGGATGACCTTGACCTTGGGTCAAGGTCACATGTATTTTGGTAGGAAAAATGTGTAAAGCATTTCTTAGTTTATGATGTCATTGGTAGGTTTAGTTGTTTGACCTTGACCTTGAAGGTCATCTGAAGGTCAAGGTCATATAAAGGTCAAGGTCAAGCATGTGAGTCGTATGGGCTTTGCCCTTCTTGTTCTTCTTTCTTTTGATTCATCTTAGATTACTTTCTCTTTAAACCCTGACTGTGTTCCAGGTATGAGGAGCTGCACAACATCATCAAGCAGATCAGGAACCACAAGAAGATCAGAGACATGTCCTCAGTGCTCACTGGTGAGATCTTTTGATATTGCACTTATCAAAGTCTGACTGTCATGCATTGCAGTGTTTCACTGTTTCAGTGTTTGCAGTCTTTTTGCAGAATATTCCACAAGAAAATCACTGTGTGATATTGTCTACTACAACCCCCTACCTTCAAATTTTCCTCAAGAGGCTTGTCATCATGTTAATCCTCCACTACTGAGTAACAAGTTCAAGGAATTCTATTTTGTCCACTTCCAGAGTCTTGTACACTTAGCTGTCTCACATTATGAGGTCACAGTCTCTGTTGTCTGAGAAGTCCCCAGCATTCCATGACCTTGGGTCTATTTAAGTAGGATTGTGTGTTGTAGCAGCAGTCATTATTGTTTAGAATGCATTTGCTGTGTTGCTTCAGACAGAACCCTCTGAAAGTGATGCAGCAGATTTCAAATTCTTGTGCAATGGACATTGAATGCTTCAGTGTTAACCATGACAAATCTTGTTCAGACTTGTGTAAGACAAAAGTAAGTGAAGTACTTATTTGTTTTTTCTCTTTGCTGTTCAACATTACGAACAGTCCCTCCAGCCAAATGCTTGCTTTTTAGTCAGACCTGATGTGAGTGTTTCTGTGCCTTGCTTCAGACTTTGAGCAGCTTGGGAAGGCCTTTGACAAGGCCAAGAGCGTGGTGGACAGAGAGGGCCTGCCTCGCTTCTACGTCCGCTGTTTGGCAGACCTGGAGGACTTTGTCAACACTGTAAGTACTCCCTCATGCTCTCGCTGGTCTGCTCTCTGCTGGAATGAGTGTGCATAGATTAGGCCAGATTTGCAACACTGTTTAAATTTTTTAACAAGAAGGAAAAAGTACATCACTAAGTGCTATCACCTCAGGTATATTGCTGCTTTAGTTGTAAATTGCTAACATGTCAGTGTAAAGACTTGGGGGAAAAAAGTCAATGATGTTGAGGAATCCTTTTTTCAAGGAACATGCAATATATCTCTGCTTAAATAATTAACAGATGACTTTTTTTCCCATTGAGCAAAAGTGGTTTTCACTTATTTTCATGAATATCTTTGAATTGCCATGCATGAAAGTTTGAAAACTCATTGCAGTAAAAACATTGCCTCTTTTACCCATGACTTTTTTGAGAGCCATGAAATAGAAATGTTTCATGCATAGAAAACCCCAGCATAGCGTTGTCTTTTTGTCACTGGTAACGTTACAGATGTTTGCATGATGCCATATTTTTTTGAGCTGTGTTAGAAAAAGATAATTGTTGTTGTTGTTGTTGTTGTTGACAACAGTGCTGGGAGGACAAGGAATGGAGGAAAACCATCAACAAGAACAATGCCAAGGGACTGAGCACCCTCAGGCAGAAGTTGAGGAAGTACAACCGCGACTTCGAAACCTCCATCAACCACTACAAGGAGGTTAGTTGTGTTCATTTATGCCAAGACTGGCTCCATGATTTGTGTATGCGTATTAGCTTGTTACTTAGAGTGCTTGCTAGAGTCAGGCTAAGTAGCCAGTAGTTGTGGTTTCCCTTCCAGTGTTTCATTTGTACTCACCTCTGTGTATACGTAATACTTGTTTGGCTTGTGCCTGGCGATCTGAAACTTGTGACTGCTAAATGGGGCAACAGTGTCATATACCTCTGTGTATACGTAATACTTGTTTGGCTTGTGCCTGGCGATCTGAAACTTGTGACTGCTAAATGGGGCAACAGTGTCATATACCTCTGTGTATACGTAACGATTGTTTGGCTTGTGCCTGGTGATCTGAAACTTGTGACTGCTAAATGGTGCAACAGTGTCATATAGCTGAAGTCTTGGAGTCTGTTGTGGCCAGGTTTTTTTTCTCACTGTTCTTTTTGTTTGTTGCAGAACCCTGACGAGGGAGATGAGGACCGAGACTATGAAGAGGAGATGGAGGAGAGAGGTAAGATTGCAATGAAGCATGTCAGCAGTGCTGTACTTGAGGAAGTAAGGTGAATTGCTAAAGTGGTATTGGCAGCATGATGGTATCTGTTTTGGAATGGTTGAATGCGTGAGTACTAATTGAAAAATTGATAGCAATGAAAACCGGACTTGATGCTGTTGATATGTGCTCATGCTAGACATCCCAAATCAATACAGCAAATTTTTCTGGGGTAACTGTCCCTTAACCCTTAGCGTGCGGCCGGCGGGAATTCCCGCCGAGCTTGGTTTCACCGCTGTGTGCGGACGGCGGGAGATCCCGCCCGCACTCGATCGCTGAGGGTGGGTTAGTTTGAACGCGGTTATCTCCCTTGCAAATGACATCAACTATCTATAAATACCACAGCAGGAAAGCGGACATCCCGAGCTTTCTGCGCATGTGCAGTTTGTATGGGCGATCTCTACAAAGTTTTCGAGTAAATTCGCTCCGAAGTTTGATGTTTTTTTTGCGTCAAGTTTTGTCAGAAGACATCGATGAGCGTGTAATAGAGCTTTTGTTTGGCGAGGATTCAGACGAAGAGTTCGAGCCTTTCAATCTAGATGATGTTGCCGAGGCAGAAGCAGAATTGCAGCGATTCCGATCGCGGGAAGATGTCGAAGTTCGAACCGGTACCGTGCATCGGAGCGAGCATCGTCAAGTAGATCAACTTCAAGACGTGCATCAGGAAGCGCATCACGCTCTTTCCGACAGCAGGCTTCCGAAGATGCTTAGCTTCCTCCCTTCTGTCAGACGTCTGGCCTACTTGTTCACACTGAGAGCGACGATGCCAACAAGATTTTCGCTTACTTCTTCGATGACGATGTATTTGGACTAATGTAATGACCGAACAAACAATCAGGTATGCGTCGCAATATTTCGCAGCCCATCCAGTCGACCAACTCGCGCCTCACTCACGGTTTCGAGATTGGAGATTTTAAACCTGCTGTAGAGATTTTTGCTTGATTTCCTAGATAGTTTTCAACCTGCTATGGACACTGCATGTTGCCTTGGGTAGAAGCTGTGTGTGTGTGTGTGTGCGTGTGTGTGTGTGATTTTCCAGTTTCAGCCATTTTTGACTCACATGCGAAGCAAAAGTGAGTCTATGTACTGAGCCGTGTCGTCCGTCCGGGCGGGCGTCCGTCCGTCCGTCCGTCCGTCCGTCCGTCCGTAAAAAACTTAAACGTTGGATTTTTCTCGGAGACTATTAAGTCTATCAACACCAAATGTGGCATGATGGTGTATGATGACAAGGCCTCAAAAAACATACATAGTGACTTGACCTTGCTTCAAGGTCAAGGTCACAGGAGCCATAAATGTGGTCTCAAAAACAGTCATTTTTCACATTTTCCCAATTTTCTCCCACGTTATTGAGAATGGCGACCTTAGCTACAAGTGGTATATAGGTCAAAGCAAGCCCTATCTTTTGATACCAGTTTGGTTGACCTTGCTTCAAGGTCAAGGTCACAGGAGCTCTTCAAAGTTGGATTGTATACATATTTTGAAGTGACCTTGACCCTGAACTATGGAAGATAACTGTTTCAAACTTAATAATTATGTGGGGCACATGTTATACTTTCATCATGAGACACATTTGGTCACATATCATCAAGGTCAAGGTCACTTTGACCCTTATGAAATGTGACCAAAATGGGGTAGTGAACCACTAAAAGTGACTATATCTCATGGTAGAAAGTGCCAATAAGCACCATTGTGCTTCCTATGCCTTGAATTAACAGCTTTGTGTTGCATGACCTTGGATGACCTTGACCTTGGGTCAAGGTCACATGTATTTTGGTAGGAAAAATGTGTAAAGCATTTCTTTGTGTATGATGTCATTGGTAGGTTTAGTTGTTTGACCTTGACCTTGAAGTTCATCTGAAGGTCAAGGTCATATAAATGTCAAGGTCAAGCATGTGAGTCGTATGGGCTTTGCCCTTCTTGTTATTAGTATGTCATTGTACCTGTAGTAACATGTAGATATTCCATTGGTGTCATTTTGTGGATGAGTAAATAGTTATGCTTATAATTCCTCATGAGAATTGTTTGCTTTCAACAAGGTTAGAGTGATTGTTTTTAGGCACTGTGATCAGCGTCTTCCCCACTCCCAACCACACCCCTACTCCATGATCACAAGTACGTGGTGACTTTTGAGGTGCATGTAAGGATTTGAGGCCTTTTTTGTCCTTCTTTTTACTAGGTAACCTATCAGAAATCAAGCCTGATAATTGCTGGAGGTTATGATTAGATAATAAAGTTAGTGTAAAGGCATTTCATTGGTCTGTTTTGTTGTTGTTGTTTTATTTTATTTTGAGAATAAAACGCAGGTATTATGATAAATTTCATTCAAGTGCTGCATACCACTGTGTACAGAATTCTCTCAGCTACAACTTTTATTCTTTGCACTTTTTGATCAGAGGGGAAGAAGAATATGAAAATGGGCTTCAAAGACGGTGACCGTTTTTGGAGTAAATTTAGGGAAAATAGGTCAGCAAGCAGCAATGACGATATGCAAAGAAACCTCAGCAGCGTAAGGGTTAACTCATTCCATACGTGGCTTAAATGTAGGTGACGTTTCCCAGAAAACGGGACTTTTTCACCCTTTTTTGGAAAATCAACAAAAAATCCCATATTGACATAAAAAATGGTTTATTGACTCACATGCGAAGCAAAAGTGAGTCTATGTACTGAGCCGTGTCGTCCGTCCGTCCGGGCGTCTGGTCCGGGTGTCCGAAAACTTTAACGTTGGATTTTTCTCGGAGACTCTTAAGTCTATCAATACCAAATGTGGCATGATGGTGTATGATGACAAGGCCTCAAAAACATACATAGTGACTTGTCCTTGCTTCAAGGTCAAGGTCGCAGGGGCCATAAATGTTGTCTAAAAAATAACCATTTTTCACATTTTCTCAATTTTCTCTGAAGTTTTTGAGATTGGATACCTGACCTATACATGGTATATAGGGCAAAGTAAGCCCTATCTTTTGATACCAGTTTGGTTGACCTTGCTTCAAGGTCAAGGTCACAGGAGCTCTTCAAAGTTGGATTGTATACATATTTTGAAGTGACCCTGACCCTGAACTATGGAAGATAACTGTTTCAAACTTAATAAGTATGTGGGGCACATGTTATACTTTCATCATGAGTCACATTTGGTCACATATCATCAAGGTCAAGGTCACTTTGACCCTTATGAAATGTGACCAAAATGGGGTAGTGAACCACTAAAAGTGACCATATCTCATGGTAGAAAGTGCCAATAAGCACCATTGTGCTTCCTATGTCTTGAATTAACAGCTTTGTGTTGCATGACCTTGGATGACCTTGACCTTGGGTCAAGGTCACATGTATTTTGGTAGGGAAAATGTGTAAAGCATTTCTTAGTGTATGATGTCATTGCAAGGTTTAGTTGTTTGACCTTGACCTTGAAGGTCACCTGAAGGTCAAGGTCATATAAAGGTCAAGGTCAAGCATGTGAGTAGTACGGGCTTTGCCCTTCTTGTTTCTCTTGACAGGTACATTCTTCAACTTAATTGTGAAGTGCTAGTCTAAGAAATGTCATGCAGACAAAATTCACACTGCTTTGATAAACAGACCTAGTAAAACCCATTAAAAAAAATATTTTCAGAACGCAACACTCTCCTTTTTCTGGATCATTTTGCTCTTTCATCACAACAATGAATTGAAAAATGGTTATTTTGACATACAAAAGTGATATCTCAATAAGGAAAATTATCAAAAACATTCATTATCATCCTTTTGCTACTGAAGAAGATATACACAGAAAAATTATAGCAATTACTGTTTGACGAACTAGGCACTACTAATCCTGAGATCAACCTGAGACTTATTCAAAACATTAGGCGACAATCGGGTAGTTGTTTACATTCCGCACCCACCCTATCTCACGATCATCTCCGTCATCACTGTCAGCAGCACCTCGTTGTGATGAAGAAGGAACTACAACGTCACGAGAAACACTTACAGTGCTGATCTGTGATCACGGAATTGACTGTAAACCGCTTGTTCCTGGTTGTGGGGATGAAGAGTGAGATTGGACTTCTCCGGTTTCGTCGCTGTCACTCTCAGGAACATCGTCAGCTTTCTCTCACTCTGAATCAGATTCAAAGCCCTCTTGGCAGGTTTCACGGTATTGCATACTGCAGTTTCCCTCTACACCCAATGATTCATAAAAAATAAAAAGTCAACCAGGGGCCCAAAAACAGTTTGCACAAAGAGTTCAACTTTATTTCTATCCAAAACAGCAAAAAAAGTTATATGAACTTTCATATTTTCAAGCTGATTGGCGTTCAAAACCGCTATACTCTAAAAACCAAAAAAATGCTTTTACAACTTCAGTGCATAATAACTGCTCAAAGATGCTGTTTAAAGCAACTATTGGTGATAATTTTTAACATACTCCATGTACACATTAAGAAAAGTGATATAACTTGCAAGTAAAGGGACAGCATTGATCAAACCAATGGTCTGAGAAAGTACGCTACTTATATTTCACGCAATTCTATCTTTAGCATTTCCTGTAGACCTTGGAAGTCATAGTTAGCTTAAAAAATCATTATAAATTAATAAAACAAACATCTATAAACCATTTACCCAATTTAGATTGATATTGGACACAGTCACAGAGACAAAATTGGGCCAGGAGCAACCCTACCCCCTAAATTTGAAAACGGGCCGAATGCATTGGTTCAGCAAAACGATCACTAAAATATTTCTTTGTTCACAAATGAACTTGTGACCTTAGAAAAACATTAAAAAATGCATATATATATATATATACACAAAATAGAATCTTTGGACCCAATTAGGGGAAGTGCGCTATGGTCGAGCTACACTGAACGCTCAAACAAGAAAAACTGGTTACATGTCCAAAAAAAGTACTGTCCTTTGTCGTCCACCAAATCATTTTCCTTCAGTTTCTCTCGATAAC
>JAWQFJ010019713.1:12500-60000 GCA_034096865.1 Theodoxus fluviatilis | reverse complement strand
TATTCAGATACTCCACTTGGTATGCTATCATTCACTCTTTCCTCATAATTGTGTGTGTGCGTTTTGGGCACCACTTCACATGTAACTTTCAAGAACAAAATACTTTCACTATACACCACTCAGTGTCACATTTTTATGTACAGAAATGTAAATACATTTCAAATTGTGGAGAGAGAAAAAAAAGTGTTTTTAAGGCTAAAACACATGTAAACTACCCAAACATCATTTTGAGGTTAAAAACAAGAAATTGGAGGGGGGGAAAAGCAAAATGAAGACTGGACAGTGGAGTGGAACAGCTTGACCATCATTGTCACTGGGCTTGCAGGAGAAGCCCAAGATGTTTGCCAAGGACCAGGAGATCACACATGAGGCGGTGTGCAAGAAACTGATAGAGATTGTGGCGGCGCGAGGCAAGAAGGCCACAGACCGCTCGGAGCAGCTGGAACTGCTGCATGAGCTGAAGGCAGTGACAGAAGCCCACAACATGGGACCTGCCATGGCAGTCAAGATCCTCTTCAACATTGTCGCTGCCATCTACGACTACAACCCCAACATCGCCACCTGCATGAAGAATGACATGTGGGACAGGTGAGGACGGACGGAGTGACCTGCAGTAATACATTTGGACTTGCATGCTTATACAGCAGTAGAGAGGGTCTTGCAGGATGTGAGAGGTAAAACTTATATGTTATGAGTGCTCTTTCTTGGACAGAAATGGACTTAACTGGATCATGTTGAAATCAGATTGCCTATTCTAAAGTACTAAGAAATGAGTTGTTGATTACTGCTTACAGTATGTTGATTGCGTAGCATGGCACTCCATGTCTAAATGGCTGCTATGGCTGTGTTTCCAGCACCATGGAGACGATAGTGCAGATTCTGGAGCTGTTGGTGGCCAACAAGGACATCCAGATTGGAGAGAACATTGCAGAGGATAGTGAGGTTCTTGAGGTAAGTACATAGCTTTTTTGACTCACATACGAAGCAAAAGTCTATGTACTCACCCGTGTCGTCCGTCTGGGCGTCCGTGAAAAACTTTAACGTTGGAATTTTCTCGGAGACTATTAAGTCTATCAACACCCAATTTTGCATGATGGTGTATGATGACAAGGCGTCAAAAAACATAGAGTGACTTGACCTTGCTTCAAGGTCAAGGTCGCAGGGGCCATAAATGTTGTCTAAAAAACAGCCATTTATCGCATTTTCCCAATTTTCTCTGAAGTTTTTTAGATTGGATACCTGACCTATATATGGTGTATAGGGCAAAGTAATCCCTATCTTTTGATACCAGTTTGATTGACCATGCTTCATGGTCAAGTATACATAATTTGAAGTGACCTTGACCCTGAACTATGGAAGATAACTCTTCCAAACTTCATAACATTGTAGTACACATGTTATACTTTCATCATGAGACACATTTGGTCACATATCATCAAGGTCAAGGTCACTTTGACCCTTATGAAATGTGACCAAAATGGGGTAGTGAACCACTAAAAGTGACCATATCTCATGGTAGAAAGTGCCAATAATCACCATTGTGCTTCCTATGTCTTGAATTAACAGCTTTGTGTTGCATGACCTTGGATGACCTTGACCTTGGGTCAAGGTCACATGTATTTTGGTAGGAAAAATGTGTAAAGCATTTCTTAGTGTATGATGTCATGGGTAGGTTTAGTTGTTTGACCTTGAAGGTCACCTGAAAGTCAAGGTCGTGTAAAGGTCAAGGTCATGTAAAGGTCAAGGTCAAGCATGTGAGTTGTATGGGCTTTGCCCTTCTTGTTCCATGCTGGCTTCAGACCTTGAGCCTGTGGTTTTTTCCGATCATTTCAGAGTTACATGAAGGAAGTTGCTCAGCTTGAATGAATATGGTTTATCATGTTTTCCTTCCTGTGACAGATGAGTGCATTGCTATAATTTCAGTTAGGTGATGATCTTGGTCTTCAGCAATCACCAATATCCTGGAAATCTGCACGATAAAGTGTTATAAGAAGCCACTTCTCAGGAATCTTTATCAACATTGCTGATTATTCTGGCAACAGGATCAGCTCTGTGTATTATACCTCATTTGGGGGACCCTGGAAAGTTTGCTTGTGATAAATTACTGACCACATCCAGTGAGTCCGACTGTATAGCTATTAGCTGCACACAATTTTATTCAATAAAAGGCTTTGAAAGACTGGATTTCAAATAGATCAATTGCTGTAATGGGAAATGGTGGAATGGGTTTGCAGGCCTCTCCATACCGAGTGCGAGGCTCACTGCTGGCTGTGGTGGAGCGCATGGACGAGGAGTACACCAAGATGCTGCAGGCCTGCGACGCCCACAGCACTGAATATGTGGAGAGGTGAGTGATGTGTGCTGCAGATGTGAGTGATGTGTGCTGCAGAGGTGAGTGATGTGTGCTGCAGAGGTGAGTGATGTGTGCTGCAGAGGTGAGTGATGTGTGCTGCAGAGGTGAGTGATGTGTGCTGCAGATGTGAGTGATGTGTGCTGCAGAGGTGAGTGATGTGTGCTGCAGAGGTGAGTGATGTGTGCTGCAGAGGTGAGTGATGTGTGCTGCAGATGTGAGTGATGTGTGCTGCAGAGGTGAATGATGTGTGCTTCAGAGGTGAGTGATTTGTGCTGCAGATGTGAGTGATGTGTGCTGCAGAGGTGTGATGTGTGTTGCAGAGATGAACGATGCGTGCTGTAGATGTGAGCGATGTATGCTGCAGAGGTGAGTGATGTGTACTGCAGAGGTGAGTGATGTGTGCTGCAGAGGTGACTGTTTTATCAGGTTTGAAGACTCGGTACAGTTCCTTTCTGTATGCATACTGCCTGCTCATCTACCAACCATTTCTCAGTATTGCTGTTTCAGCTGCTGTCTCTGTGTCTGTCCTCTGGCTCACTGGTGTCTGCGTTTTTTCTGTCTCTGTGTGCCTGTCCGTCTTTTTTTCAGTTAGTTCACAATTTGAGAATGTTAGGTTTTAATAATTGAAACTTTTGTAGACTATCAATCAGAATTTTTATTCCATTAATAACTGATCATTGCATCTCATTTTAGTCGTTTGTCATTAGTAAAGACTATTTTCTGGGAATTGTGAATTCATGCAGATTACCTTGCCAGTACCAGTTTGATAATTCTCTATTTTAGTAGCATATGTACTCAACACGCTCCTTAGATCCACCCCTGGGGCTGTCTTGCTCTCTGAGACTTGGCGGCCCAACAACTTTTCCGGTTGTCCTATCGGGGGTGCTTGAGTCATTGGTGTGTGACAGCAATACACCTCAGTCTGCAGTCGCCCTGTCTGGCTGCTGCCTGCTCTGGCAGCCGTGCCTGATGTGACTGTAGGCTGGGACACATTGTTTGAAATACAGAGTAGTGCCTGATGTGACTGTAGGCTGGGACACATTGTTTGAAATACAAAGTAGTGCCTGATGTGACTGTAGGCTGGGACACATTGTTTGAAATACAGAGTAGTGCCTGACGTGACTGTAGGCTGGGACACATTGTTTGAAATACAGAGTAGTGCCTGATACTACGAAAGAGAAGTCCTGATCAGCGAGTTCTATGTAAGACAAAATAATTTGTGGAAGCAAGTGGCATGAATTCAATTGCTGGAACTTCGGTTTTGTTGACCAGTGCATGTTTTGAGAAGTAGATGTCTGGCATTTCTTATGTCATCTCTGCAGGTTGAAGGATGAGCAGAAGGTGTGTGACATAGTGGAGAGAGTGCAAGCATACTATGAAGACAGATCAAGCACCAGCGATGAGCTGTGCCGCACCTACCTGCGCAGGATAGAGCACCTGTACTACAAGGTAAGAACCCCCGACTTGCTCGTGCACCTATCAGAACCTCATCCAATTTTTGACTCACATGCGAAGCAAAAGTGAGTCTATGTACTCACCCGTGTCGTCCGTCCGGGCGTCCGGGCGTCCGTGAAAAACTTTAACGTTGGATTTTTCTCGGAGACTATTAAGTCTATCAACACCCAATTTGGCATGATGGTGTATGATGACAAGGCCTACAAAAACATACACAGTGACTTGACCTTGCTTCAAGGTCAAGGTCGCAGGGGCCATAAATGTTGTCTAAAAAACAGCCAATTTTCACATTTTCTCAATTTTCTCTGAAGTTTTTGAGATTAGATACCTCACCTATATATGGTGTATAGGGCAAAGTAATCCCTATCTTTTGATACCAGTTTGATTGACCTTGCTTCAAGGTCAAGGTCACAGGAGCTCTTCAAAGTTGGATTGTATACATATTTTGAAGTGACCTTGACCCTGAACTATAGAAGATAACTCTTCCAAACTTCATAACATTGTAGTACACATGTTATACTTTCATCATGAGACATATTTGGTCACATATCATCAAGGTCAAGGTCACTTTGACCCTTATGAAATGTGACCAAAATGGGGTAGTGAACCACTAAAAGTGACCATATCTCATGGTAGAAAGTGCCAATAAACATCATTGTGCTTCCTATGTCTTGAATTAACAGCTTTGTGTTGCGTGACCTTGGATGACCTTGACCTTGGGTCAAGGTCACATGGAATTTGGTAGGGAAAATGTGTAAAGCAGTTCTTAGTGCATGATGTCATTGCTAGGTTTAGTTGTTTGACCTTGACCTTGAAGGTCACCTGAAGGTCTGGTCATGTAAAGGTCAAGGTCATGTAAAGGTCAAGGTCAAGCATGTGAGTCGTATGGGCTTTGCCCTTCTTGTAGTATATGGGTTTCATAATTTCTATGGCTCTTCAACCAAATATCTAGTTCAGGAGTTTTTTTCTATCTTGCTCTATGATATTTGAAATCAGATTCTCTTCAATTATACACACACAAACCATCACTACCCATCCCAACTATAACCTTGCTTTCACAATGTATTGAGGGACATTGTTAGAAGTTTCCCATGACATGCATCGTACAGTCTGTAGCATGACTGACATTGTAAAGTCAGTAGCATGACTGACATTGTAGACAGCAGCATGACTGACATTGTATAGTCAGTAGCATGACTGGCATAGTGCAGTCAGTAGCATGACTGGCATAGTGCAGTCAGTAGCATGACTGGCATAGTGCAGTCAGTAGCATGACTGCCACTGTATAGTCAGTAACAAAACTGACACTGTTCAGTCAGTAGCATGACTGACATTGTACAATCAGTAGCATGACTGACATCGTACAGTCAGTAGCATGACTGACATCGTACTGTCAGTAGCATGACTGACACTGTACAGTCAGTAGCATGACTGACATCGTACAGTCAGTAGCATGACTGACATCGTACTGTCAGTAGCATGACTGACACTGTACAGTCAGTAGCATGACTGACACTGTGCAGTCAGTAGCATGACTGACACTGTTCAGTCAGTAGCATGACTGACACTGCAGTCAGTAGCATGACTGACATTGTACAGTCAGCAGCAAGACTGACATTGTACAGTCAGCGGCATGACTGACATTGTACAGTCAGCAGCATGACTGACATTGTACAGTCAGCAGCATGACTGACATTCTACTGTCAGTAGCATGACAGACATTGTACAGTCAGTAGCATGACTGAAACTGTGCAGTCAGTAGCATGACTGACTCTGTGCAGTCAGTAGCATGACTGACATTGTACATTCAGTAGCATGACTGACACTGTACAGTCAGTAGCATGACTGGCATAGTGCAGTCATTAGCATGACTGACACTGCAGTCTGTAGCATGACTGACATCGTACTGTCAGTAGCATGACTGACACTGTAAGTCAGTAGCATGACTGACACTGTGCAGTCAGTAGCATGACTGACATCGTACTGTCAGTAGCATGACTGACACTGTAAGTCAGTAGCATGACTGACACTGCAGTCTGTAGCATGACTGACATCGTACTGTCAGTAGCATGACTGACATTGTACATTCAGTAGCATGACTGACACTGTACAGTCAGTAGCATTACTAACACTGTACAGTCAGTAGCATGACTGACACTGTACAGTCAGTAGCATGACTGACATTGTACAGTCAGTAGCATGACTGACATCGTACATTCAGAAGAATGACTGACACCGTACAGTCAGTAGCATGACTGACATCGTACTGTCAGTAGCATGACTGACATCGTACAGTCAGTAGCATGACTGACATCCTACAGTCAGTAGAATGACTGACATCGTACAGTCAGTAGCATGACTGACATCGTACTGTCAGTAGCATGACTGACATCGTACTGTCAGTAGCATGACTGACATCGTACAGTCAGTAGCATGACTGACATCCTACAGTCAGTAGAATGACTGACATCGTACAGTCAGTAGCATGACTGACATCGTACTGTCAGTAGCATGACTGACACTGTAAGTCAGTAGCATGACTGACACTGTACAGTCAGTAGCATGACTGACTCTGTGCAGTCAGTAGCATGACTGACACTGTGCAGTCAGTAGCATGACTGACTCTGTGCAGTCAGTAGCATGACTGACACTGTGCAGTCTGTAGCATTACTGACACTGTACAGTCAGTAGCATGACTGGCATAGTGCAGTCAGTAGCATGACTGACACTGTAAGTCATTAGCATGACTGACACTGTACAGTCAGTAGCATGACTGGCATAGTGCAGTCATTAGCATGACTGACACTGTGCAGTCTGTAGCATGACTGACATTGTACATTCAGTAGCATGACTGGCACTGTAAGTCAGTAGCATGACTGACACTGTGCAGTCTGTAGCATGACTGACATTGTACATTCAGTAGCATGACTGACATTGTACAGTCAGTAGCATGACTGGCACTGTAAGTCAGTAGCATGACTGACACTGTGCAGTCTGTAGCATGACTGACATCGTACAGTCAGTAGCATGACTGACATTGTACAGTCAGTAGCATGACTGACCTTACACATTTAGAAGCATGACTGACACCGTACAGTCAGTAGCATGACTGACATCGTACAGTCAGTAGCATGACTGACATCGTACAGTCAGTAGCATGACTGACATCGTACAGTCAGTAGCATGACTGACATCGTACTGTCAGTAGCATGACTGACACTAAGTCAGTAGCATGACTGACACTGTACAGTCAGTAGCATGACTGACATTGTACAATCAGTAGCATGACTGACATTGTACAATCAGTAGCATGACTGACATTGTACAATCAGTAGCATGACTGACATCGTCCATTCAGAAGCATGACTGACATTGTACATTCAGTAGCATGACTGACACTGTACAGTCAGTAGCATGACTGACACTGTACAGTCAGTAGCTTGACTGACACTGTACAGTCAGTAGCATGACTGACACTACAGTCAGTAGCATGACTGACATTGTACAGTCAGTAGCATGACTGACATTGTAAAATCAGTAGCATGACTGACATTGTACAATCAGAACCATGACTGGACCTGTCTTCGAAGACTTTCCTTCAGCTGCTGTAGCTCATCACTTTGTTTCGCTGAGCAGTTGGTTTCCTGTAAAACTCATACCCCAGCTGGCCAACTGAAAGTCCAACACAAGGACCACTGGGCCAAACCCTCGTACTGCCTTTGGACTTCGTATGATACTGCTTATGTCTTGATTACTTGTATTTTAGCATGTTTTGGTTTCAAGTGTAATATCATTTCTTGCAATGTTTTCTTCTGCTGATTTGCGTTTTCATTTGCTTTATTGCAGATTGATGAGAATAGGTTCTCTATGGAAGGAAAGACTGCCAGTGTAAGTAATCCAAACTCATTTTGACTAAAACTGATGCACTTCATGTATGATGCTAAGTTGCCATGCAATTATAAAATGTGGTCTAATATTCAATTGTTTAAATTTTAAAATAATTTGTATTCTATCCTCTACCTCTCTTTCCTCATGGAAGCACCCATTGATGGTTATCTTCAACCCTTTCCGACCGGATGCGACGGTCAGGTTACATCTCCCTTTCAGACCGGATGCGACGCGCGCGTCGCATTTGACGGTGGTGTGCCTCCAACACATAGACTAAAATAGCTATTGATATCACATGATTACTGCTAGATATGCTGATAGCAGAATCAAAATGCCTCCATTCAGCGTTTACAGAATGAAAATCGAGCTAGTAGGAGTGGAGAAATAAATTTTTATCCGTTAGGTTTATATAAAAAATTTATTTGTCGCCGAAAACCTGCGTGGCATTTGATAGTACTCCACTCCGATCGCTGTTCTAAAAATAGTCATTGATATCACATGACAGACGCTAGGCATGCTGGAAAGCTTAGTGTATCCGCTATCTTTCAGCACTTACAGATCAAAAATCGAGCAAGTAGGAGCTGAAATATGATTTTTTTTTCACTTGAGTTTTGAAAAAAGAAATCGAGTTGTTGGTTGAACATCGGTATTACATTTGGTGGAGCATACTTCCATCGCATTTCCTAAAATTAGTCACGGATATGACATGGCAGATACTAAGCATTCTGGGTAGCCAAATAAACACACTTCCTTCCCACGTTTACAGAGTGAAAATCGAGTGATTACAAGTGGAGAAATGATCGTTTTTGTGGAGAGGTCTGATCTCGCGCAACATGGCTGACGATCCTGCAGCGATCCGTGAAAGGAGTGATATCGAAGCTGATTCAGATGAGGAGTTCGAAGCACTTTCGGGAAACTACTGTAGCGATCGTTTGGGTGCAGAACAGTCGCAGGAGTGGTTTGAGTTTCTGGAGGAATAGGATGTCGAAGAGGAGTTCGATTCCAGGGAGAGTGGAAGTATGAGAACTTTAGACCATTCCTCCGCCATGATTTTCGTCGAAAGGCTGGTTTCGACGAAATCATGGTGGAGGCATGGTCTAAAGTTCTCATACTTCCACTCTCCCTGGAATCCTTCGAACTCCTCTTCGACATCCTATTCCTCCAGAAACTCAAACCACTCCTGCAACTGTTCTGCACCCAAACGATCGCTACAGTAGTCTCCCGAAAGTGCTTCGAACTCCTCATCTGAATCAGCTTCGATATCACTCCCTTCACTGATCGCTGCAGGATCGTCAGCCATGTTGCGCGAGATCAGATCTCTCCACAAAAACGATCGTTTCTCCACTTGTAAATGTAATCACTCGATTTTGAAGGTACTCTGATATTTTGCATACTTTAAGCTTTCAAACAGTGTTTGAATCTTGTCGATATGTTGAATATAAGTTGTTTTATATACTTTTTTGTTGGCAATATCTTTCAAATGCTGAAAGGACAAATTTCTTAGATTTTACATATGTGTACATTATCTGTCATAATATTTTGCCAACTGCTCTGATTCTTTTGAAATGTTAATTGCAAATATAAAAATGAATCAGCTTCAAGACTATGTAAAGTCTTTACTGTTTCAATGAGAATAAGTTGAGTTGAAGTGTATTTTGGAGCCAAAAAATTATGTGTTCTTGAAAATTTTTCACTTTTGTCACCTTTCCAATTTTTTACAAGAAAATTTTGTACTCTAGGAGCTGCAGTCATGATGTAGTGGAATAGATTATTTATTTACCTTTCTAGCAGTTTTTAGATCTTGTTTCTAGGATGTGTGGAAGAGAAGAAATAATTTTTTGAATAAAGGATGTCGACTTCTTTTTTTCTTCGGAAAAACCCTCAGGTTTTAGGGAGGCTTTTTCATCACGCACCGTAGGTCGTAATGGGTTAAGATTAGTTATAGTTCATGCAGTGGAAGGGAAGCGGATTTATAGAACACACTCCTTAGATCCACCCCTGGGGCTGTCTTGCTCTCTGAGACTTGGTGGCCCAACAACTTTTCCGGTTGTCCTATCGGGGGTGCTTGAGTCATTGGTGTGTGACAGCAATACACCTCAGTCTGCAGTCGCCCTGTCTGGCTGCTGCCTGCTCTGGCAGCCGTGCCTGATGTGACTGTAGGCTGGGACACATTGTTTGAAATACAGAGTAGTGCCTGACGTGACTGTAAGCTGGGACACATTGTTTGAAATACAAAGTAGTGCCTGACGTGACTGTAGGCTGGGACACATTGTTTGAAATACAGAGTAGTGCATGATGTGACTGTAAGCTGGGACACATTGTTTGAAATACAGAGTAGTGCCTGATGTGACTGTAAGATGGGACACATTGTTTGAAATACAGAGTAGTGCCTGACGTGACTGTAGGCTGGGACACATTGTTCAGACCTGTGCACTTGTACGAAAAAATCGTACAATGTACGATTTTTGAAGCATTGTATGACTAGTTTTCACGATCTCACAATTTTTTTCCTGTTGGAGTTCCAGTTTGTGTCTTGTGTTTTTGTGTCGTTTGGAGTTCGAGAAAAAATCTTCTGATTTTTCACCCAGAATCTTCTGATTTTGAAAATCTAGGGTGCACAGGTCTGATTGTTTGAAATACAGAGTAGTGCCTGATGTGACTGTAAGATGGGACACATTGTTTGAAATACAGAGTAGTGCCTGATGTGACTGTAAGATGGGACACATTGTTTGAAATACAGAGTAGTGCCTGACGTGACTGTAGGCTGGGACACAGCTAGATAAGTGCCACAACCCAAAATGCTTGCTCTGTCAGAAAGCCCAGCTTGGATTTGTATCACCTTGTTTGACACTGAGGAAAGTGTTCTTTCTTGAGGCTTGCACCCCCTGTGGGTTCGGGGTAAGAATTGACCCCCCACGTCTCCCTAAGCGATTCGTAAAAGGCGAATACATAGGGACATCATAACTTGACTGATCTTACTCTTACTTTAATAGCTTCTCGCGAAAAATGGCCTAGTTACATAGCCGTAAAGGCTTATAGGCTGTAAAACTCCATCCATCTATCTTGAGGCTTGCAGAGCATTTGATCTGTCGCTTATTTGAAAATGCGGACATGTACAGATACAAATTGGGACACATTGCCAAATAGTAGAATTAATTATGTTGCTATTATACATACACCTAGAATAAAGAATTGCATGAAGTAGTGATGCTTCCCTCATGTTGTAGAGGTATGTATGAGGCATGAACACCAGGGTGTGATTGATACCTCCCTCATGTAGTAGAGGTATGTATGAGGCATGAACACCAGGGTGTGATTGATACCTCCCTCATGTAGTAGAGGTATGTATGAGGCATGAACACCAGGGTGTGATTGATACCTCCCTCATGTAGTAGAGGTATGTATGAGACATGAACACCAGGGTGTGACTGATACCTCCCTCATGTAGTAGAGGTATGTATGAGGCATGAACACCAGGGTGTGATTGATACCTCCCTCATGTAGTAGAGGTAAGTATGAGGCATGAACACCAGGGTGTGATTGATACTTTCCTCATGTAGTAGAGGTATGTATGACGCATGAACACCAGGGTGTGATTGATACCTCCCTCATGTAGTAGAGGTATGTATGACGCATGAACACCAGGGTGTGATTGATACCTCCCTCATGTAGTAGAGGTATGTATGAGGCATGAACACCAGGGTGTGATTGATGCTTCCCTCATGTTGTAGAGGTATGTGTGAGGCATGAACACCAGGGTGTGATTGATGCTTCCCTCATGTAGTAGAGGTATGTATGAGGCATGAACACCAGGGTGTGATTGATGCTTCCCTCATGTTGTAGAGGTATGTGTGAGGCATGAACACCAGGGTGTGATTGATACCTCCCTCATGTAGTAGAGGTATGTGTGAGGCATGAACACCAGGGTGTGATTGATACCTCCCTCATGTAGTAGAGGTATGTATGAGGCATGAACACCAGGGTGTGATTGATACCTCCCTCATGTAGTAGAGGTATGTATGAGACATGAACACCAGGGTTTGATGGGAATCATTTGTCACACATGTTCAGGCCATGACTAGCACTGTGAAACGCAAGTGTGGCTTGGTATTACAGGAGCTGATGATGAACAAGTTGTGCAAGTTCCTGTACTCCAAAGACAACACGGATCGTCTGCGCACGCGCGCCATGCTGTGCAACATCTATCACCTGGCACTGCATGACCGCTGGTTTGAGGCTCGCGACCTGATGCTCATGTCCCACTTGCAGGACATCATCCAGCACTCGGACGTCCCCACCCAGGTCTGTGTCAGGAAAGGATTACTGCTTCCTAGCCTCTCGTAAAGATATTCCCTTTACCTTTTTATTTTGGGAAATGGCCTCTTGAAGTTAGATTTGGAAGGTGGCTACTTGAAATTAGAGAAAAGGCTTCTGTTCTTTTTGACATTGGTGAGAGAGTTATCTTGCATCTTTTGCTGTTGGCCATTTCATTGAGAGAGACCTGTCTCTTGCCTAATCAGGTGTCAGTATCTGTGTGCCTTGTGTAGCCTTATGGGATTCATAAACCATTAGGAGTACTAGTGGGTTTGGTAAACCATTAGAAATGCTAGTTCTGTTCATCTATCTCCTTAGTTGAAGAATGAAGCCTGTTATCACTTAGCCAAATCAATGAAGCTATTGAAAAAGTTCTCTAAGTAGAAAAATGAGCTGTTCGGTTTTGGGTGTCATGGACACTAATTTTGTCATATATACATCTCTCCATAGTGGATGTTGATGTGAAAAGCTCACAAGTGGCCACACGAGCATTTCGTTTGGAATACGTGATTTGACCTACCTTGAAGTTCCACATCTGAGGACCATACAGTTGCAAGGAACTTGAATTGTCTCTTTTTCTTTTAATAATGATTTTTATTTGAACCATCGTGAATGTTCTATTGGTCCAGTGCTTTATATTGTGTTGCTGGTGTGACGGCATGGAGGGAAGTCGGGTGGACACACCCCTTAAATGCACTCCTGGGACAAGACCTGCTCTGGTCTTGAGTGTCCAACAACCTTTGGGTTGCCTTGTTGGGAGAGCATGGGTCATGGTGTGTGATATCAATACACCTCGGCCACCATCTTGTTGACATGGCAACCTGCCTGCTCTGGGCTGCCCTTGCCATGGCTCTGATGTTGGCCTGGACAGCTGTTCCTGTACTTGAGCAGTCAACTACTCGGGTTTTCTCGTCTAGAGTATGCTCAGGTGAATGTGAACTTTAAATGTGAAATCAACTTGGTGGTTACATGCAAGTTTGCCTCTGCTATGGGTTGGATTGTCATCAGCATAGCACAGACAGCACACTTCTGGTTTAGAAGAATCGATCTTGCATGAGATAGAGGCAGGCAGCATTTTATGCCAGGCCTATGGTTGCTTTGTTGCTCTGAACACTCATATCCCCAACCAAGCCAAGTGTGAATGCCATCGCCCCTGTCTGTGCAGATCCTGTACAACCGCACCCTGGTGCAGCTGGGTCTGTGTGCCTTCAGACAGGGCATGACCAAGGATTCCCACAACGCGCTGGTGGACATCCAGAGCAGCAACCGTGCCAAGGAGCTCCTGGCCCAGGTGGGTCACTCTTAGTTTTCACAAGGAAATCTTATGGCATCTGGTGCGTGTGGCGTACTTCAATCTGTCAGGAAATCTTATGGCATCTGGTGCGTGTGGCGTACTTCAATCTGTCAGGAAATCTTATGGCATCTGGTGCGTGTGGCGTACTTCAATCAGTCAGGAAATCTTATGGCATCTGGTGCGTGTGGCGTACTTCAATCTGTCAGGAAATCTTATGGCATCTGGTGCGTGTGGCGTACTTCAATCTGTCAGGAAATCTTATGGCATCTGGTGCGTGTGGCGTACTTCAATCAGTCAGGAAATCGAAGAGGCCCTGGTGTATGGGATGTGATGCATTCCAAAGATGATAGGATAGTAAAAGTCATGAAATCTAATGACCAGTTTGGCCTCTACTTGTGTTCTGGTATTTTGGCCATTTTGAAATCTAGTATTGGAAGAGATGCCAAACTGTGTTGCATAGACACGAGGTTTCGCAAGGTATAGGCCGGTGTCAACATGTGTCAAGATTTGACTTCTTTTATGTCTGCTTTCATCATCTTGACACTTGTTGATACTGGCATATACCTCACAAGATCTTGCAATAGCATAAGCAATGCTTTTGTAGTTGTCTTTTTCATAATTTGATGAACTGTTGACACATACATGGACAGGGTGGCTGGTGCTAATGGTGCTGTTGAGTACTGCAGCACTGACAAGTACTGAAAGGGATGGCTGGTGCTAGTGGTACTGTTGAGTACTGCAGCACTGACAAGCACTGAAAGGGATGGCTGGTGCTAGTGGTACTGTTGAGTACAGAAGCACTGAAAGGGATGGCTGGTGCTAGTGGTACTGTTGAGTACAGAAGCACTGAAAGGGATGGCTGGTGCTAGTGGTACTGTTGAGTACTGCAGCACTGACAAGTACTGAAAGGGATGGCTGGTGCTAGTGTTACTGTTGAGTACTGCAGCACTGATAAGCACTGAAAGGGATGGCTGGTGCTAGTGGTACTGTTGAGTACTGCAGCACTGACAAGTACTGAAAGGGATGGCTGGTGCTAGTGGTACTGTTGAGTACAGAAGCACCGACAAGTACTGAAAGGATGATTGGGGCTTTCTCCACAGGGCCTGCTGCCTCAGCGCCAGCACGAGCGCACACTGGAGCAGGAGAAGATCGACAAGCGGCGACTGCTGCCATACCACATGCACATAAATCTTGAGCTGCTGGAGTGTGTGTACCTGGTCTCCGCCATGCTGATGGAAATCCCCTACATGGCCGGTAGGCAGCACTCAGAGGCTAGAGGGAGTGGAGACGTGGCAGGACGGAAATCCACAGTGGCTGATGACCACAACCGGGTCTCATAAGACTGTGGTATGCTAGCGAAGGCGATCATTGAAATGGACTCTAGTGATGATGTTGAGGTAACTAAAGCAAAAACACAAAAATTAAAACTAGCCTAAATTAGTCAATGTCATCACTATAGTCTGTTTCAGTGATCTCCTTTGCTGGCATATTGTATTCCTATGGAACCCACTTCAGAAGACTGATTGGTTAAACAGCCACAACATGACAGGTTGCCAATTTGAATACTGCAGTTGCCTTCAGCTTTGAATGTGTGTGTGTGTGTGTGTAAGCATGCATGTGTGGGAAAGATATTTGAATGTCTGTTTGCATTTTTCTGAACTTATGTCTACCTGCCAACAGCTGTTGACTAACATGTGCCCTTCAACTTATTAAAAGGTGCAATATTTGCCAAGAACTTTTATTCTAGGAGTTGAATATTTGTGTTGTGTATTGAGAATGCCTGAATATAGATAATTCTTGACTTATTTTCTTCCCCTTTTTATGAATCTAAATTTTTTTTAAAGATTGTTGCTGTTATTCCTCCTTTGCTGGTTATGAGTGGCTGTGTGCATGTGCTCATCATGACTTGACTGTCTTCTCAAGGAGCATGCAGGTCAAGTTGTGTGTTGACCATGGCCTGTACCACCCACAGCCCATGAGCAGGACGTCCGGCGTCGCATGATCAGCAAGAACTTCCACCACGTGATGAAGATGAGCGAGAAGCAGACGCTGACGGGCCCACCAGAGAGCATGAGGGAGCATGTGGTGGCTGCCTCCAAGGCCATGAAGATGGGTGACTGGAAGGCCTGCAAGAACTACATCATCAATGAGAAGATGAATGCCAAGGTAAGACTTCTACCAGCATCAGTGAGAAGATGTAAACCAAGGTAAGAACTGCTCTGTCATCAATCAGAAGATGAACGCCAGAGATTTATTCCAGCATCAATGAGAAATGGACACCAGGGTTAGAGTAACTTCATCCTGCCTGCCAACATTAGGATGACCTGTGGAGAAGGACTTAGGCTTGCATTGACCACTGGGACAAAACCAGATGGTTGGGTGCTACATGCCAATGTGGAGTTGTGGGTGCAGACCAAGTGAGAGCAAGTGTGAGTGCAGTGTATCATGGAGTGTGAAGACCTGGAATGTGACAGCTAAGTGTGGTCTGCTCACAGAGCAGTGGACCGGAAAGCAGGTGGAAAGTAGAGATTTCATATGCCATTGATGTTGAAACATATGAACTGTTTTGGGGATGCTTTGAGGTTACTTCCTGATTGCAGTCTCTTTAGAATAAGGCAATGTAAGCAGTGATGATGGTGATGATGCATTCATACCATTCTCCTGTATCCCATGAGAATTTGAAGAACGCTAGTAAAAATGGACCTGAGTCACACCCACTCAGAATTGTACTCACTCAGACTTTCAATTATTCAGACTTATTTGCTTGTGTTATATCTTCAGATATAATAAGTACATCACATTTCCAATTAGCGGCCCTATACAGTACAGCCAGTTTTGCCTTGAATGTTATATGATGGTAGAAATCTCTGAGCTGGTGTAGCATTCCTTGCTTTGTGTGGCAGGTGTGGGACCTGTTTCCCAGAGCAGACGCTGTGCGGGAGATGATCACCTCCAAGATCCAGGAGGAGAGCCTGCGCACCTACCTGTTTACCTACAGCTCCATCTACGACTCTTTTTCCCTGGGCAACCTGGCCGAGATGTTCCAGCTTGAGAAGCCTGTGGCCCACTCCATCATTTCCAAGATGATCCTCAACGAGGAACTCATGGTCAGTGCCGACTTTGGTTGAGTGGTTGGTCTGCTGCAGTGGAGTTGACTCTGTGTGTGTGTGTGTGTGTGTGTGTGTGTGTGTGTGTGTGTGTGTGTGTGTGTGTGTGTGTGTGTGTGAGTGTGCGTGCATGTGTGCAGGTGTGTGCATTTATGTGTGCATGTGTGTGCATTTGTGTGTGAATTTGTGTTTGTGTGCTTTTATGTGTGTGAGTGCATGTGTGCATGTGTGTGAATTTGTGTGCATGTGTGTGTGTGTGTGTGTGTGTGTGTGTGCATTTATGTGTGTGTGTGCATTTGTGTGTGTGTGTGTGTGTGAGAGAGAGTGTATCATTCAGTGTATGAATGAATATGAATGAGTAGATATTCATGTACATATAGTGTGCATATCAATTGGGTTATTGTCTGGTGTAATGTACTATCTGTACAATCAACAGAGTGCATTACATATGCACATGTGGTACATGCTGCCTGTGAGTCATGATGTGTGAATACATGTCTGTAGTGGTGTGGTTGAGTATAGGGGCATGCAAGACACAGCTAAGCATCTGTGTCATGGGGCTGTATGTGTGTGTTTTATTTCAGGCCCCCGCCCCCTATGGGTTTGGGGTGAGAATAGACCCACTGTGTCTCCTTATGCCATTGGTAAAAAGGAGTCTTAATTAGGGAACTCGTGACTTGACATGCACTTACTCTAAATAGTTAAATTTATTTCATGATTAACTCTAAAGATACCATACCGCCCATTACCGCCCACCCTGCTCAATCCTGTACTACCCATAGCTGGCCACATTTTTTCTACAAATTGCATAATCCTTACAGGACAGGGGAATGAAACACGTGAATGACTTACAGGACAGGGGAATGAAACACGTGAATGACTTACAGGACAGGGGAATGAAACACGTGAATGACTTACAGGACAGGGGAATGAAACACGTGAATGACTTACAGGACAGGGGAATGAAACACGTGAATGACTTACAGGACAGGGGAATGAAACACGTGAATGACTTACAGGACAGGGGAATGAAACACGTGAATGACTTACAGGACAGGGGAATGAAACACGTGAATGACTTACAGGACAGGGGAATGAAACACGTGAATGACTTACAGGACAGGGGAATGAAACACGTGAATGACTTACAGGACAGGGGAATGAAACACGTGAATGACTTACAGGACAGGGGAATGAAACACGTGAATGACTTACAGGACAGGGGAATGAAACACGTGAATGACTTACAGGACAGGGGAATGAAACACGTGAATGACTTACAGGACAGGGGAATGAAACACGTGAATGACTTACAGGACAGGGGAATGAAACACGTGAATGACTTACAGGACAGGGGAATGAAACACGTGAATGACTTACAGGACAGGGGAATGAAACACGTGAATGACTTACAGGACAGGGGAATGAAACACGTGAATGACTTACAGGACAGGGGAATGAAACACGTGAATGACTTACAGGACAGGGGAATGAAACACGTGAATGACTTACAGGACAGGGGAATGAAACACGTGAATGACTTACAGGACAGGGGAATGAAACACGTGAATGACTTACAGGACAGGGGAATGAAACACGTGAATGACTTACAGGACAGGGGAATGAAACACGTGAATGACTTACAGGACAGGGGAATGAAACACGTGAATGACTTACAGGACAGGGGAATGAAACACGTGAATGACTTACAGGACAGGGGAATGAAACACGTGAATGACTTACAGGACAGGGGAATGAAACACGTGAATGACTTACAGGACAGGGGAATGAAACACGTGAATGACTTACAGGACAGGGGAATGAAACACGTGAATGACTTACAGGACAGGGGAATGAAACACGTGAATGACTTACAGGACAGGGGAATGAAACACGTGAATGACTTACAGGACAGGGGAATGAAACACGTGAATGACTTACAGGACAGGGGAATGAAACACGTGAATGACTTACAGGACCCTAAGAGTTAATGGCCATACATAGCCTGCAAAGGCTGGTAGGCTGTAAAACTCCATTCATTCATTGATTGTTTCATTCATTCATTCATTCATCGCAGGCCTCCCTGGACGAGCCCTCGCAGAGCGTCATCATGCACCAGACTGAGCCCAGCCGTCTCCAGTCCCTGGCCCTGCAGCTGTCAGAGAAGGTGGCCACGCTGGTGGACAACAATGAGCGCGTCATGGAGATGAAGCAAGGCAACTTCTTCTACAGTGCCAAGTCCAGTCAGTACCTGCCCTCGGGCGTTTTCCTCTGTGTGTGTGTGTGTGTGTGTGTGTGTGTGTTTGTGTTGGCAGGCAGGCAGGCATGCATGCATGTGTGCCCATGCTTGTGAGTGCGCACATGCATGTCTGTATGTGTAAACTTTGCGTGTGTGTGCGTGTGTGTGTGTGTGTAAAAGCTTGTGTGTTTGGGTATGTGTGTGTGTGTTTGTATTTGCTGGTGTGTGTGTGTGTGCACCTGTGTGTTAGTTTTGTGCATTTGTGTGCATTTTTGACTCACATGCGAAGCAAAAGTGAGTCTATGTACTCACCCGTGTCGTCCGTCCGGGCGTCCGGGCGTCCGGGCGTCCGGGTGTCCGGGCGTCCGTGCGTCCGTGAAAAACTTTAACGTTGGATTTTTCTCGGAGACTATTAAGTCTATCAACACCCAATTTGGCATGATGGTGTATGATGACAAGGCCTCAAAAAACATACATAGTGACTTGTCCTTGCTTCAAGGTCAAGGTCGCAGGGGCCATAAATGTTGTCTAAAAAACAGTCATTTTTCACATTTTCTCAATTTTCTCTAAAGTTTTTGAGATTGGATACCTCACCTATTTATGGTATATAGGGCAAAGTAAGCCCTATCTTTTGATACCAGTTTGGTTGACCTTGCTTCAAGGTCAAGGTCACAGGAGCTCTTCAAAGTTGGATTGTATACATATTTTGAAGTGACCTTGACCCTGAACTATGGAAGATAACTGTTTCAAATTTAACAATTATGTGGGGCACATGTTATACTTTCATCATGAGACACATTTGGTCACATATCATCAAGGTCAAGGTCACTTTGACCCTTATGAAATGTGACCAAAATGGGGTATGAACCACTAAAAGTGACCATATCTCATGGTAGAAAGTGCCAATAAGCACCATTGTGCTTCCTATGTCTTGAATTAACAGCTTGTGTTGCATGACCTTGGATGACCTTGACCTTGGGTCAAGGTCACATGTATTTTGGTAGAAAAAGGTGTAAAGCATTTCTTAGTGTATGATGTCATTGGTAGGTTTAGTTGTTTGACCTTGACCTTGAAGGTCACCTGAAGGTCAATGTCATGTAAAGGTCAAGGTCAAGCATGTGAGTCGTATGGGCTTTGCCCTTCTTGTTATATTTGCTTGTGTAAGTGTGTGTGTTATGTATGTATGCCTTTGTGTGTGCATTTGTGTATTTTGTACATTTGTGTATTTGCTGGTGTGTGTGTGTGAGAGTGTGTGTGTGTGTGTGTTTGGGGATGTGTTTTTGTGTGTGTGCTTGCGTGCATGCATGTGTGAGACAGAGAGAGAGAGGTATGCGATTATTCTATTAATAACCAAGCAACCCTATTTCATGCAGACCCTACCACATTTACTGGAAGAGGCAAGTGGTGATGTAGTGGGCTAACTTCATCATTTTCTTTCTAAATAACCTCTTTTCTTTACATTGAGCATGCATACAACCTCCTGTCATTGATAAACTTCATTTCTCTGGGATTGATGAGGCACCTTTTCTCGCTGTCCTTTGAACAGAATAGTAACCCAAAGTCATTGTGTGTATGTAGCAATGCCCGACCCTTTTTTCAAATGTACCAAATTATTATAACTTGAAGTTATGGTGATAGTACCCATTGATCTAATCACAATGCAATTTGAATTTTGGAAATCGGTTAATTAGAACCAAAGTTATGGTAATTCGAAGGCCAAAAATATTTAGTAGGATTTGTGAAGACCCCCAGATTTGGGATGGCACCGGTTGAAACAAGGAAATAATACATTTCTTAGTGTCATTCTTACATTTATTGGAGTATATTAATAAAAATTCACACACCTATGGAAAAAAATCAACCAAATCCAATGGCGCCATCAAAAATGACATAACTAAATTACTATTTGCTAATTTGCATAAAATTTGCATAAATTTTACTCTTGTTTCAAATTTCTTGAAAGGACACAAAATAATATGCAGTATCCTGGCATATAACTGGCATTTTATCAATGTACAATAATTCCATCCATGAAAATAAATGAAAAAATATGTAAATTGTGATTACACGAATTGGCATAATTAATTAAATGTGTTCTGATTGGTCGAAATGTAAAACAAGCACAAGTTCGCTAAAAATAAAGATTTATCTTTTTTTTTTAATGTTGCTCTGTCTCTTACTTTCATTGTCTTTTAGTGCATTGTGATTTGAAGTGAACTGTGCATTATTTTGACAACAGTTGAAGTATAAGATGAGAAATTAACCAAATAAAAACTACACATGATATATACAAACATACAACTTTATTGTGATGGTGTTAATGTAATGAACACACAATTTGCATGTATGACATATCACAAAAGCCTATTTCCTGAAATACAGCCAAAAAAAGCATCACCTGGAATTTGTGTGTTGGGCGGGTGGTTATACTCTACACTGTCTAGTGTCTACACTCTACAGAACCACGACATCATCAGATGAGACATCAAGATCTGGGCCAGACTGTTGCAAGAAATATGTGCAACAAATATTAAGTCATATAGAAAAGCAAACAAACATTACAAAATACATTATTACAGACAAGACAAACTACTGAACAAAAAACATTGAAACAAACAATAAATCAAAACACTCAACTATAGGCTAACTGACATAAAGATATAGAAAAGCAAACAAACATTACAAAATACATTATTACAGACAAGACAAACTACTGAACAAAAAACATTGAAACAAACAATAAATCAAAACTCTCAACTAGGCTAACTGACATTAAACACATAAGTCAAACATAATCTTTTACAGTAATTATTCATTTGAAGGGGATGGGGCCTTGGGGGTGTAGAACGAATTACTGTGGGGTTTTTTCATGTTGTGAAGCACTTAAACCCATTCCCCCCGTCGGAACATTCCAAATTGGCAAGCTGCGCCATTCAAACTGCAGCGGTCTAAAAATAGATTGAGAGGTTGGGGGGGTTTCAACAATGGACTGGCCCACAAGACGCTTGGCGCTAGCGAAGCGATTGGAATTTTCTGAAGAAACAAAACAAAACCACACAACCAAACCACACAAAAACATATATAAGCATTGATTCTGTACATCTGAACAATATCTCTTTAAATTTAAGTGAAATTTTGGTTGCGAAGCAGCTGAAGTGACCAGCGGCAATCACATTGTCTGTTCCCGCGGCCGATAGGCCTATTCGTAAATGATCTAAATCCTTCGGATGGTACCTCAGAAAAATGCACAATCCGTCGTCATGCTTATCGCAAAAATTAAACCAAATATATCATGAAAAAGAGAAATTCTATAGGAATTCAAATATATGCGTTATAGAGCGATTTGAACAGATTTACTAGCAAATAATTGAAAAATATCGGATTCACTTCACACTGCAATATCTTTCGGCTGCCGCTAAATGATCTAAATCCTTCGGATGGTACCCCAGAAAAATGCACAATCCGTCGTCATGCTTATCGCAAAAATTAAACCAAATATATCATGAAAAAGAGAAATTCTTGAGGAATTCAAATCTATGCGTTATAGAGCGATTTGAACAGATTTACTAAGCAAATAATTGAAAAATATCGGATTCACTGGACACCGCAATATCTTTCCGCTGCCGCTAAATGATCTAAATCCTTCGGATGGTACCCCAGAAAAATGCACAATCCGTCGTCATGCTTATCGCAAAAATTAAACCAAATATATCATGAAAAAGAGAAATTCTTGAGGAATTCAAATCTATGCGTTATAGAGCGATTTGAACAGATTTACTAAGCAAATAATTGAAAAATATCGGATTCACTTCACACCGCAATATCTTTCGGCTGCCGCTAAATGATCTAAATCCTTCGGATGGTACCTCAGAAAAATGCACAATCCGTCGTCATGCTTATCGCAAAAATTAAGCCAAATATATCATAAAAAAGAGAAATTATTGAGGAATTCAATTCTACGCGTTATAGAGCGATTTGAACAGATTTACGAAGCAAATTATAGAAAAATATCGGATTCACTTCACACTTAGCGCAATATCTTTCGACTGCAGAAACACCGGACTTTATAACGCACACCGAACGAAAGAGCAAGCTTTCCTCTGATGGGTTGTAAAGTTTCAACTTGATCCATTGAGAAACTTCGACGGACGAGTGTTTTGAAGAGACCAACCCGAGTCGCGAAATGCGAACTCCGCCGTGCCATCGCAAGGCGGTAGCGGCGGAGGGTGCTTTTACGTAATCAGCTTGTATTTTCTCGGCAGAAATCAGGCAGATTAACACCAAATCACACACACATGTTTTTGAAACCTTTATGAACAACTTTCCTTCTTGTCTTTATTGAGAATATTATGTGGATTGTCCACAATTAGCCATGAAAGTGAAGTGGTGGTGCTTGCTTGCATTTTTCGCATACCGGAAAGAAGGCGCGGGCATTGCTAGTGTATGTATCACAGGCAGATTCGTTTTGTGCAGCCTTGAGGTGTAATGTAACATGGTGTAAAGGAGACATATTAAAGTGGTCTCCTATCTCTTTTAGTTTAAAAGTTACAAGTTTCTCTCTACTTGCTTTGAGAAACCAAAATTCATGCATTGGGAAATTCACCATGGGTTTTTGTACACACGGCCTGTACAGACAGAATCTGCCTGTGACTCCTAGACAAAACCTGCAGGCGACCTTGATAAAATCAGCTCAAAAAATATTTCTTTAAAAGATGTTTGTATTCAAGGTCGAAAATGAATAAAAGTCTACATTGCCTATTTTCTATTCAAAACTTGACTTGAATACAAGCAACTTTTCAAGAAAACTTTTTTGGTACTGATTCTGCCTGCTGATGATAACAGATCCCTTACTCACACTGATGTTTTTGTGCAGAAACTATAGTCTGATTTTGGTAAGCCTCTCCCCTAACATCTAAGTTCTGCTCCTTCCCCTGTTAACACCCCGTCCAAACCCCCAGCCCCACCCCCTTTTCCTGTTGCTGAGGTGATGGTAGTCTGTTACCAGTTTTCCAGGTGATCCTGCTACATAAAAATTGAGGGAACATTTTTGACTCACATGCGAAGCAAAAGTGAGTCTATGTACTGAGCCGTGTCGTCCGTCCGTCCGTCCGTCCGTCCGTCCGGGCGGGCGGGCGTCCGTAAAAAACTTAAACGTTGGATTTTTCTCGGAGACTATTAAGTCTATCAACACCAAATGTGGCATGATGGTGTATGATGACAAGGCCTCAAAAAATATACATAGTGACTTGACCTTGCTTCAAGGTCAAGGTCACAGGAGCCATAAATGTGGTCTCAAAAACAGTCATTTTTCACATTTTCCCAATTTTCTCCCACGTTATTGAGAATGGCGACCTCAGCTACAAGTGGTATATAGGTCAAAGCAAGCCCTATCTATTGATACCAGTTTGGTTGACCTTGCTTCAAGGTCAAGGTCACAGGAGCTCTTCAAAGTTGGATCGTATACATATTTTGAAGTGACCTTGACCCTGAACTATGGCAGATAACTGTTTCAAACTTAATAATTATGTGGGGCACATGTTATACTTTCATCATGAGACACATTTGGTCACATATCATCAAGGTCAAGGTCACTTTGACCCTTATGAAATGTGACCAAAATGTGGTAGTTAACCACTAAAAGTGACCATATCTCATGGTAGAAAGTGCCAATAAGCACCATTGTGCTTCCTATGTCTTGAATTGACAGCTTTGTGTTGCATGACCTTGGATGACCTTGACCTTGGGTCAAGGTCACATGTATTTTGGCAGGGAAAATGTGTAGAGCATTTCTTTGTGTATGATGTCATTGGTAGGTTTAGTTGTTTGACCGTGACCTTGAAGGTCACCTGAAGGTCAAGGTCATATAAAGGTCAAGGTCAAGCATGTGAGTCGTATGGGCATTGCCCTTCTTGTTATAATTGCATTTGTATTTTTAATTAAATCATCTGAAAGGAACAAATAGCATTTTGAAATAATTTAAGCAGGAAGGAAATGTTATTTACAAAGGGTAAATTCTTTTTTTTTAGCTGGGAAAACGTTTTTGAATTGCCATACTTGTTTATGCTGACTATGAATTGTTTAATGATAATTGTTTTGTGAAAGCCCTCTCTTCACACACACTAACTCATGCATACATGCATGCACACAGACACACACACACACATATACACACACACAAGCACACACACACGCACTCACTCACACACGCACGAACACACACATACATATGCACACACACACATGCATGCACACCATGACCACCCAATACAATTGAAGTGACTGAGTGGATCAAAAGAGTTTGAAGTCTGCTGGAAATTGTGGCCTAAAGAACAGAAAGGGGAATCTCTGGGTAAAGGAATTGTTTGCTTCTTTGGACTCTGTGCTTCCCCTTTTCCCCTCTGTGTGGTGCTGTTGGAAGATGGTGGAACAAGGGACTGGCTGGAGAGGACTGTGGTGGTGGTGGTGGTTCTGGACATTCTCTTCTGCTGTTATCAGGAAAAACAAAACAAAATAGTTGTGGTTAAGGTAACCTGGCAACAACAACAAAAATAGGGTTGGTAGGTTGGCCTGAACTTTTTTCCCTTCTTTTTAGAAGAGGCCACACTGAAACCAAACCTTCTTTCAATGAAAATGCTTTAAAAAAAAACCTTAAATAGTGGATGGGACAGCATGCTGTTTGCTGTTTACTATCCATTTCTTTCTCTTCTTTTTCTTTTCTCTGCCTGATCGAAGAGAAACAAATTAGGGTTGACAGAAAAAAGGTGAGGTCTGCCAGGTTTCCAAAACCACAACTTTTTTGTGTGGCCTTACTAGACTTCCTACTCTAAGAAGCTTGATTGTGCCATGGGGTGTGCCAGGCTTGTTGGTTCTGATCATCTCGTGCGGTCTCATCTCATGATCAGAATTCTGTCTGTGCCCATACTAATGATGTCTATGGAGTTGTGGTTGAAGTCTATTTACTACTGTCATACATAGCACTTTCACCTGCTGCTGAAATTATCCATTCCCCTTCACACCTGAATGAGCACAGAAAATATACAGTCCTTTACACTTCTGACATTTCGCATTTTTTTACTAACAAAGTTGGAGCAATGATTAAATAAAAAATTAATGACTAAGGAGGCTATATTGTGTCATTGATTTTCTTATTTGTGGTCATTTTTCTTGGAATTGAAAGTTTTGGGGAGTGGGGATGTGGGAATATGACGATGCAAAAAGCATGGTGTTTCTATAACAGACCAAGAAGTCTGCAATAAAGATGAAGGTTTTGAAATGTATAATTTTGATTTTGCACTGTTGACTTAGAATGCTTTATCTTCACTATTGCAGATAACCAGAACTACCAGAACCAGCAGCAAGGTTGGGGGGGTAAGCTCAATTTGCAGTTTTTCTGTGAAAAGTATTTTCAGATTGTTTGCATTAAAAGGCTAATGAAGATATTTGAGAAGGGGGGAAAGTTCTTGTGCCAATTCAATTGCTCAATGGCCTGATTCAGATCCTTGGATTAGCTTCAAGCAGTTTGAAGCTGTTTTGTTATTCATGCATTTGATTGCTACCAGTCCAAGCAGTTATGCTATGATGGATACAACTCGGTTGATACCTGGCTTTGTGAAGTTACTGTCTGCCATTTTCAGGAAGTGGTTACTAACAAGATTACAACAACGAAGGGGGAAACCTAGTAGCTTTGATTCCCTGACATTGACCAATCATGTGCATTTCTTCTAACACTGTGTCTGTCAGGTCTCCCCTTAATACATTAATTAGATGTCTTTCTATTTGCCTTATCTCTTTCTCCTCCCATATATACTTTGCTGTCTCCTATTCTAGCTTTGTGCAGTGGCAGTACCAGAGTCAGTGAAGTTAAACAGAAGCATGGTCACTGCTAGTTGAAGCCAGCTCTGTTGCCATGTCCCTTGAATCTGCCTCGGTTCCCTCACAAGCATCTAAATGGCACCATGAAGAGACCTCTGAATTTGTAATGCTCTGTAGAGGGGAAATACATATCAACGTGCTATCAGTTCCTTTTTCCTTGGGCCTGTCTTTTTCCTCCGTCCTAAAGTCTGTCTCGGTAATGTTTCTCTTCAAGGCAAAATGCCATTGTTGCATAATATCCTTTTGTCCTATCTTCGAAGTCATTCAAGCTGGTTGTATATTTGCAGGTCAAGGACGCTGGAATGAAGGTGGAAGGAGGGGACAGCAAAACAAAGGTGAGAATGTTGCTTCATTTTCCCACTTCTCTGTGAAATCAGGGCCCTAAGAGATCCATTGCCAATTGTCCCTGATGAATCATTATAATCAAATGATGTTTATGAATGCATCATTAAGTGCTTGTGTTTGTGTGCGTGCGTGCGTGCGTACAAGAGTGTGTGTATTGTGTTGTGCCAGGTTGTGGTGTGTGTGTGCATGCGTGTGTGTGTGTGTGCGTGTGTGTGTGTGTGTGCAATCTCATAATACTTTAATTGAAAAATAATAAAAGCTTTATTTATTTCTGTTGTGGAGCTATTTTTGACTCACATGCGAAGCAAAAGTGAGTCTATGTACTCACCCGTTTCGTCCGTCCGGGCGTCTGAAAACTTTAACGTTGGATTTTTCTCGGAGACTATTAAGTCTATCAATACCAAATGTGGCATGATGGTGTATGATGACAAGGCCTCAAAAAACATACATAGTGACTTGTCCTTGCTTCAAGGTCAAGGTCACAGGGGCCATAAATGTCTAAAAAAAACAGTCATTTTTCACATTTTCTCAATTTTCTCTGAAGTTTTTGAGATTGGATACCTCACCTATATATGGTATATAGGGCAAAGTAATCCCTATCTTTTGATACCAGTTTGGTTGACCTTGCTTCAAGGTCAAGGTCACAGGAGCTCTTCAAAGTTGGATTGTATACATATTTTGAAGTGACCTTGACCCTGAACTATGGACGATAACTGTTTCAAACTTAATAATTATGTGGGGAACATGTTATACTTTCATCATGAGACACATTTGGTCACATATCATCAAGGTCAAGGTCACTTTGACCCTTATGAAATGTGACCAAAATGGGGTAGTGAACCACTAAAAGTGACCATATCTCATGGTAGAAAGTGCCAATAATCACCATTGTGCTTCCTATGTCTTGAATTAACAGCTTTGTGTTGCATGACCTTGGATGACCTTGACCTTGGGTCAAGGTCACATGTATTTTGGTAGGAAAATTGTGTAAAGCATTTCTTAGTGTATGATGTCATTGGTAGGTTTAGTTGTTTGACCTTGACCTTGAAGGTCACCTGAAGGTCAAGTTCATATAAAGGTCAAGGTCAAGCATGTGAGTCGTATGGGCTTTGCCCTTCTTGTTACTTGATAAAATCTTCACTAGATGATGTAATGCAAAATGCTTTTCTTTTCCTTTGGCAGACCGTCGGCAGAACCGTCGTGGCTATGACAGGGGTGAACGGAATTACTGAAATCTGAGGAAAATCAGCTCCAGACTCCATCCCAGTCACCTGTTCATGTCCAGCATTGGTACTCTGTAGCCAATTTTACAGCAAAAGTTGTTTTTGTCCATTAGTTTTACTTCTCTGGGTCAGTTGGTTGTCTTGAACTCAATTGTGATTGGTTAGATTATGTCTTTATTTCTTTTTCTCGAGTTACTCTCTTTTGCCTCTTTACAAAATCAAATTGTCCAATATCTATTTGTGCTGGACCCAGCTGTCAATGTTTTCTTGAAATCATGTAAATATGCTGCAGCTTAGAATTGCTTGTAGAGTTGGTGGTAGAGTTTTTTGTTTCTGTCATGGAAACCAATGTGTACTTGTTGCATGTGATACCTTCAACACATTTGACAGCTAAGGTTGGGGCAAGTTTAGAGGATTGTGCATTTGGACAGCCAGACTGCCAATTGCAATTAAAAACACTGAGATGAGCGACCAGAAAAGTGTTTGGACTTGTTATTGAATGAAGGGATTACTTGAACTTAGTTGAAGTAAGCTGAAGTTACAGGTTTGACCAAGGACACTATTTAATGGGACCACAAGCTTCGCCGAATTGCGAGAAAGGTAGTGATATTCGGGAACATCACTTCCGGTGAGCCACTATTTTACAATAGCTGTGCTGTTCGCTCTCTAATGAAAGCTCACTAACTTATAATATTAATTTGTCAGTCTAAAGAATACTTCTTGATGACAAGTACAGCACCTAATCTTTTGCAATGAAGCTAATGGTAATACTGTGTCACGGTTGGGGTGGGTGGAAGGTGGCTCGACCCCAACCGGACAGTGAAAAAATAAAATAAAGGGAAAATCCTTCCTCAGTCACTAATCACATTTAAAGACAAATACGCCACAAACCGAAACCGACGTAAAAACAACCAACCAATTACATATACATCTTTCAAATCAAACTCACGAACTGAACATACAAATGAAAATGAAAAGAAGAAACAATTATTCAAATGAAAACCTTTAAAAACCGCCCAGCGGGCTTAACATTTATAGTTCATAGTCCATTATCTTCCTTCCAATCCATTCTCTTTCCGTCTCCTCTACTTATAGGCGAGGCTGAACGCCAAGAATAAAACATCATGCACAAGAAAAACGCTATGCACGAGCCGCTGCAGAACCAAACGAAACACGTGCAAAACTTTCCGAAAATGCACCGTCAGCAAGTGCTGACTGTGCACAACGCTTAAAGGCGCTTCAACTGAGAGACAACTTTCTCTATAATCTTTAAACGTTAAAAAAAATCAAACGAGTCGTGACATACTGAAAAATCACAAGCACATTCCGCACTGGTCTGGAAAATGTAAACAAATTGATCGACTAAGAATTCTTGCTTCATTATGCTGAAAGTGTCTTTGATTACGAAAGTAATACACTCTTTCAATCTTTGAATTAATTGAATGCAGATACACATAAAAGACTTCTATGTGAAAGCACAATATTTATTACTTGTACACTGTAGCTTTCATTCTACCTGAAGTGATGTTCCCACAAATGTCAAAACGTCATGAGAGGCCAAATCGAATCAAAACTGCAGAAGCTGGCGGTCCTATCAGATGGTGTCTTGGATTGACCAAGTCTAATATCTTTTGAATTACCATACCTGTTTAGCTGTGAAGAATGTAGAAAGACTTTCCTTTGCTATGACCTGCCAGTGTCTGCCAACACATTCCAAAGCAGAAGGGGAAAAAAGTCATTTGCCTGTTTCAGTGTATTCCACAAACTTATAAAGAAGCAAGCATCATAGGCCATGCTCATCCATGGTCAGCTCCGCAAGTGTGTGTCAGAGAGAGAAAAAACAAAGGACTGAACCAAAAGTGGCTGTACTTCCATGCAACAGAGTAAACTACAGCACGAGTAGGTTGGTGTAGGTGCAGTGATGCAAGCTATGGGGTTGCTCGGACTTCAACGTAAACCATTACCCATTGAAGGCTTTCTATATGACATGATAGCAAGCACTCACGAAGCCCAAAGCTTTTCTCCTAATTGAACCTGTCCACACAGGCACTTGCCGTGAGCGCTATCTCTGATCATGAATAAAAACCCTTCGAAAGAAAATGTGCATCTGGTCTAGTGAGAGGATTCCCCTGTGGGTTCGGGGTGAGAATTGACCCACCGCGTCTCCCTACGCGATTCATGAGGCAAATAACTAGGGACACTATGACTTGCTTTTCGTTTACTCAAAACTGTTCTAGTGATTTTCGTGCTTAATGGCCTTACAAAGCCTACAAAGGCTGATAGGCCGTAAAACAGCATCCATCCATCCATTGTGAGAGGATTACATATGATGCATCAGGATTGCTCCCCTTGAAAGGCTGATGATGGCAGAAAGAACAATAGCCACAGTAATGACAACAGTAAAAACAACGGTAATAAGTACAAAAGTGCCAATAACTAAATAAAGACAGCAGTAATAGTAAGAATAACGATATAGTAATATAGTTTATTCATACGCACATACCTTCCCTTGACAGGCAAGCTCATGGCGTTTACAATCCAAAGAATCGACACTCATACAACCGCTCAACACCACATTCCTACAAAACCTCACACACTACACACATAAACAAAAACTAAGATCCAATAGAACAAACTATACAATATACACAGCACGTGCAGGCCAGGTCAAGTAAGGCGAAGCAGCTCGGTGGGAAAGGCGGATCGGAAGAGGTGAGTCTGTAGAGCACTTTTGAACTGGGGCAGTGTCAGAATGACGGACTGAGAGAGGGAGACTATTCCAGGTTACAGGTCCAATATAGGAGAAGGCACGCTGTCCTTGAGTTTTCTTGTTACGGCGGGGGACCTTAAGCATTCTAGAGTCAGCAGCTGAGCGTAGAGATCTGGAGGGCGTGTAGACTGTAAGAATTTCTGTAAGAGCGTGTGGTGCGGTGTTGTTGATGGCCTTGAAGCACAAAGTAGCAAGTTTATAATCTATCCTCTGAGAGATGGGGAGCCAGTGAAGTGTATGTAGGAGTGGAGAGACATGGGTACGCTTGGGACATCGAAAAACTAGCCTAGCAGCACAATTCTGAACTTTCTGGAGTTTGTTAAGCAGAGTGTCAGGGATGCCAGCGAGAAGAGAGTTTCCATAGTCGAGACGAGACAGAACAAGTGATGTGATGAGCGTTTTGGTGGCCTGCTGAGAAAGATAATGACGAATGGTACTAATTTTCCTTAACTCGTAATATGCTAACTGACAGACTTTGTTGACATGAGCTCTCATTGACAGATCATCGTCAAACATGACGCCTAAATTTCTAACAGACTGAGAGAAGACGATGTCACTGTGACCAATGGTTAGTTTGAGGGCCTGATCCGATTCGCCTCCGCCGCCCACCAGGAGTGCTTCAGTTTTTGAGTCATTGAGTTGGAGCTTGTTCCGGGTCATCCACTGTTTCACGTCAGAGATACAGTGTTCGCTGGTAGAAAGAAGAGAGTGGATTTGACTGGGATGGGAGGAGTTGTAGAGCTGGGTATCATCAGCAAATTCACTGTGAGAGACTGAATGACTATCAATTACATTGGAGAGTGATTGGGTGTACAGTAGAAACAGCAGAGGACCCAGAACAGAGCTCTGAAGGACTCCGTACTTGTGAGGTGTAGGATCAGAAGCAAAAAACAAGATCGAAACTGTCTTACATTATGAGATATATGAATGCAGGAAAGAGAATGCTAAGTTCCAGGGGCGGACAAGGGGGGGGGGGGGGGGGGGGGGGGGGCGGGGGGGGGGGGGGGGGGGGGTGGGGTGGGGGGGGGGGGGTTCCGGAACACCCACCCACCCCCAACAGAAAAATAAAAAAGTTAAAAATTAAAAAAAACTTTTAAAAACCTATTTTTATTAGTAATTAGAATGTGCTGCCTGAAAGTGGTAATGATGACTATCAGAATGCGTCAGATTGGAATATTTTGCAGTGAAAATTCCCCCCCCCCCCCTCCCGCTCTCACGTTTCGGCTGAGGTTCAAGCACAACTATAGGGTCGTTCTCCTGCGCCCCACCCCCACCCCCACCCTCTCTCGTTTCGACTGTTCGACTGGGGTCCAAGCGCACCTATAGGGTCGTTCTCCTGTCCCCCCCCCCCCCCCCCCCCCTGCTCTCACGTTTCGGCTGAGCTCGAAGCGCACCTATAGGGTCGTTCTCCTGTCCCCCCCCCCCCCCCCCCCCCCCCCCGCTTTCACGTTTCAGTTGAGCCCTTTAACCCCCACCCGCTCTTAAAAAAGTTTGGAAACCCCCCCCCCCCCCCCAAAAAAAAAAAAAAAAAAAAAAAAAGAACTGATCCGCGCCTGAGTTCTCAATGCGAAAAACGTTTCTAAGACGGGTGAGACGAATTCCATGGTCTATTGTGTCGAACGCGGCACTCGAGTCTAACAGTAACAGAGTAAGAAGAGAAACTTTGGAATCATCGGAAGCAACGAGAAGATCGTTTAGAACACCGAGAAGAGCTGTTTCGGTGGAATGATGAGCGCGGTACGCGGATTGAAAACGGGCCAAAAGGTCATACTGGGACACGTGCTCCAGCAGCTGCTGCAAAGCTAACTTCTCTAACAATTTTGATAGAAAACAAAGATTGGAGACTGATCTATAATTACTAAGTTTGTTTGGATCCAGGTCATGCTTCTTCAAGAGCGGCTTAACTATAGCCTGCTTGAAAACATTAGGGAAGGTGCCAGTCTGGAAGCAATCATTGATCATCTGTGTCAGAACAGGGACGGGTTTGAAAATGCGAAGATCTCGGTAGATCTACGCAGATCTCGCCGAATGGGCAGTTTCATTCTTTGCTTGCTAGCGAGCCAATCGAAGACGAGCGTAGATTGAGCGAGGCAGTATAGCGGCCAAAACAGTAACCTGGCCAAAACAGTAACCGGAAGTCATCGCAGAGTTATCTGCGAGGGACGTGCTTTATGCAATTTACCGCTCCTGCACCTGTTCTTCGCATGGAATATATTCCGACAAACGACGCATTAGTTGCTTTACGAGGTTTTGGTGCATTTGTGTAGTTTAACACATGATGTAGCGTTCAAAAAAGTTTTTCCCCGTGTAAAGCCGTCTCCCCTGCCGGAAATAATATGGGAGTCACCTCCCTGTAGTCTGTTTGTAGTCTGGTTTTATAAAACGCGACCGTTGACTGACTTGGCACGCCCGGGGAGTTATGCTAAGATCCGGCCGCGTAAATATATCTGCGTTTTGTGACAAACGTCTTGCTCGGCGGTACTGTACTCCATGCACCTTAACGGTGCGCGTGATTCGGGTGTAATCTTAAGCTAAACGACGTTCCGAATGTTTCCGACTTCGACCATTTCAGCAGCGCCAATAAACGTCGTTTAGCTTAAGATTACACCCGAATCACGTGCACCGTTAAGGTGCATGGGGTACAGTACCGCCGAGAAAGACGTTTGTCACAAAACGCAGATATATTTACGCGGCCGGATCTTAGCATAACTCCCCGGGCGTGCCAAGTCAGTCAGGCGGAGTGGCGGGTGCCGTCTCTTTTTAGAGTGGAATTCTCAGCACGTCCCGAGCAGATAACTCTGCGATGACTTCCGGTTACTGTTTTGGCCAGGTTACTGTTTTGGCCGCTACAGGCAGCAGGAAAAATCCACGGCCAGAGAGGGGGAACAGAGACTGAGGTCGATGGCTGTAAATGACCCAGAGGCAGGATGGAGATAAGTTGGCTGCTTAGTGTTAAAAAGATATAAATCATTATCACAGATGAAGTTTTCTAAAAGTTTGCCACGAGCATCAGTGATATGACCGCCCCACAAGGGGTTATGGGCATTAAAATCTCCAAGTAACAGAAAAGGTGGCGGTAACTGAAAAATCAAGTCTTCTAAATCGGTACGATTTAAAGAGGAGCTGGGGGGGACATAAATGGAACATATGGTGATAGGTCTGTGGAGAGTCACCCGCACAGCCACTGCCTGCAGTGGAGTGGACAGGGAGACAAGACCGTGAGGAACATTTCCCACCAGAACACACACCCCACCCACAGCTCTTTCCGAAGAAGAAGACGAAAACGCAGCGAATCCACGAAAAGAGACCTTATCACAAGATCGTATAAGAGTCTCTTGTAAACAGACAACAAGTGGATTAAGTAAAGAAATGAGGAGTGAAATCTCATCAAAATTTGCCCTCAAACCTCGACAGTTCCACTGAATAACAGTACTCATTTCTTTCTAGGGGAGTGGACGTGGCTCTGAGAAACCTGAGAGACAGGATCTCCCGTCTCCATGTTCTCAAAGGCCTGCAGCGCACTAAATCGATTGTGCTGCTGCACAGGGTCTCGCTCCCCCTTCGAAAGTCGGTCTGTCATCGGAGCTCGCTTCTCCGACTTCTTAGATGCCTTGGTCGGCAGCCGAGACGTCTCAGGTGGTTTCGAGACCTTCCTGAGCGTCTCGCCCGAAGTCGTCTGGACAGCAGCAGACACAGACTCAGACACAGCCTTCGGTTTGTCACCCTTCAGCCATGTGACCGTCGTCTGGCAAGCCACAGACTTGGCCGACTTCACTGCAGAGGCATACGACGGGCCAGATGGAGGCCTCGTCGAAACCTCCACAAGTCGTCGCGCCTCTGGAAACGAAATGCCATTGGTGACTCTCACCCTCTGGATCTCTCTCTCGCGCTGCCACTTGGGACTGTAGGAGGTTTCACGATCTATTAATGCATTCAACATACACCTTTGATAAATTAATGCTGTGCATGGCTTATATTTTCTTTGGATGGGTTGCTAGTATCTCGAAATAGAGCGTTTTCTGAATGAACCGGCAACACGTCGGCCATTGAAATGTGGCTAGTTCACCTCTTGTCGTGACGTCTACGCATGCGCATTAGTTCGTCACGTTGGGTAGTTTTTTTTATAGCTAGCTCTTACTGCGAAGCAAGATCTTGCGACCAAGATCGACTACCTATTTTCAAACCCCTCCCTGGTAGGATCTCATCAATGCACTCCACTAAGAGGGGTGTGGGAACAGGGTCAAGGTCACAGGAGGTAGCGTTCACACTGCGGATGGTCTTGAGGTCCGCACTAGCCTCAACCGGGCTGAACTGAAGGAGAGGAGTACCCCTGAAGGATACTGGGTCATCACTAACAGGCGCACCTGCATCAGCAAACATGTCAAAGCTGCTTCGAATATCGGACACCTTGGACACAAAAAAGTCGCAAAACATTTGAGGTAACAGCGACATTGGTGAAGAAGGGAGAGTAGTACAACGGGTCTTGTTCATGAGCATGTTCGTGATGGAAAATAATTGACCGCAAGTGGTAGAAGCACATATCTTTGCATTGAAGTACACTGTCTTAGCCGTATCGACTACACGATTAATCCTGTGTGTCGCTCAGCTTGTCGCTTTTTCTGCTTCAAAGCACGGAGTTCGGCAGCGATGGTGCTATACCACGGGGTGGAGCGACGCCGAGGGACCTTGCGCTGCGCTGCTGGGGCATGACTATCAAGGACAGAGCGGAGGTGATCACACAACTGGTCAGCGGATGGCGCGGGTGACGCAGCAGCCAGAGCAGCCACATCATGTTTGAACACAGTCAAATCAATCCCACGGAGATTTCGAACGCTGCGGTACTCCGGCCGCCACACCGGCCGCCGCACATCCAAGTCACACAACACAGCAAAATGGTCAGAGGTCAAGGTTTGAGAGACATAACATGAACGAAACACATTGTCATCAGGACGAAACAGCACCCAGTCAATGATATGACCAGACCTGTGGGTGGGGTCTGAAACAGCTTGCTTCAGACCGAAGGTAGACAAGATGTCCACCATGCGTACAGTACTGTAGCTTTCTGGCTTATCATAATGGAAATTGAAGTCACCAACAATGACAACATTCCCTTGAAGAGTGGCTAACATATCACTAAACTGTGCACAGAGAGAAAAAGAGAGAAATATATATATATATATATATATATATATATATATATATATATATATATATATATATATATATATATGTGTGTGTATATATATATAGAGAGGTTCCCAGTTCGTCTAAATTTGTCATTAGGGCCTATGTTTTTATTCTGAGGGCCACGGGAAGATGGATATTTAATTACAGTATCAAGTGTATCCTCGGTAAAATAAAGGAATGGAATTGAATGGGCAGATTGTGCAACCCACAATAACTATGAGCTTGGCACCGCGCTCACGACGTGTAGGCAATTGGCACTGAAGCCTCAGCACTCGCCACACCAGAAGACCTCATGTATGTGGAAAACTGCACGCAGGACTCGGACAATTCTAAACGATCTGTGCTCACAAGCAGCCGTGCAACCAGGGGCCTTCGCAGCTGCAACGAAAAGCATCTTCAGCAGAGTTTGCAGCAATTTTATGCAACATTGATGGACAATCAAATTCTGAGATTGCTACTCAAACTACTGCACACGCTGCATGTGCTTTGATGCAAATGGAAGGCGATGCTGCGTAAAAAGTTAATGTGTCCCGATTTTCCTCCTACCACTCCGTTTAGGTGGTTGCTCTCAACTGTCCCAATTAGACGGTAACGGTACACGACTTTATCGCGGAGGACGATGTCAACTCAGTCTAGTCCTTGCGGCCTGTAGAGATACACCCAAGCGTGAAGACAAAACACAGCTGTTTCGCTGCAGAGAGTGCCTCAAGCTGACGTGACAGACAGTATAATTATGACAGCACGCATTCGCAGTACGGTGAATCGGACTTAGTCTTCCTCGTCCATTTTCTATCGACAAAATTAATAGTCTAATGAGCGATTGCCCCTTGCTTTGTTTGCTTCTCGGCGTACATCCAATCAAAGAGCCTCATTATCTGTCCGAGGGTTTATCACTAGGCTGCTTGATTCCACTTCTTGCATGGCCATGCTCATAATGGCTATGGCGGTCGTGTCTAGTCAGTTGCTTGTAGGATACGCACGATAGGCATACTTTTTTTCAAGGAAAGAAGTACAGTTCCTAAAGACTTCTGAGTGAGATTGTAGCCTTTTTATTCCCCTTCCTTTTTCCCGACAAACGTTTATAAACACATCTGTGGTACAGACGAGACGTTTCTCGAAGCTGGCTACCCCTTGTGGGTTGGTGTGTGTGTGTGTGTGTGTGTGTGTGCGTGCGTGCGTGCGTGCGTGCGTGTGTGTGTGTGTGTGCGTGTGTGTGAGAATAGACCCACCGCGTCTCCCTACGCGTTTCATAAAAGGCAGATTACCAGGGAAATAGTGGCTCGAGTTGTTCTTATTCTAACTATATAGTTCTTCCCCCCCCCATTATCAATGACCTTAAATAGCCTGCAATGGCTGAGTGATAGGTCGTAACACTCCACTCAATCCATTCATGCATGGAAGCTGATAAGTACGTGACCAATACAAAGCAGCAGGCTGAGTCAGTAGCACTAGTATCAAACTACACATGCCCGTGTGCTTGCAGATGTGCCACTCGTACTCAACGTAGGCAAAGATGGCTCAAGCTCAGGTGCTCTTTCTTGTCGCGGTCTTCATGGCCTGCTGGGCTGCCCTGGACGCTGGTGAGTGTCACTCGCTTTTTGTGTGTGGATGGAGATAGCTCATGTGCTTGAAAAAAAAGAGTATTTTTTCAAAGGCTTTTGTAGAGCTCTTGTGATTTTTCGAGGGTGAGAAAACCCCAAAACATGAACAAAACAAGATCATCATCATCATCATCATCATCATATCATCATTATCATTATCATTATCATCAACACCACCACCAGCAGCAGCAGCAACAACAATAATGACAACAACAACAATCAGACTGACCAAAACGTTGGTGAAGAATATAATAAATCCATCGTCCATTACTATTGTAATCTGAAAAAGCAGTTGTTTTGAATGCATGTGATAATTGAGTCGAATGAATCAAGGGAAACTGTGACAACATGAAAAGTTAATATTGATAATGTTAATAGTTAGGCCTAAGTATATGGAATCATATCTACTAGTTAATGGTAATCCATCAGTACTTCGACATTCTTCGTATACATCGGAACATAAACGTTTTGACTTGTAAAAAAAATTGTGCAAATGGTTCACAAGCGATATAGTTCGAGTACTTCCCAGCTGTTCCGCTTTCTTTATGCCGGGATGTATATATATGCGCGCGTGTGTGTGTGTGCGCGCATCTTTCGAAAAATCCAAACTTTGAAGGCTAATTTAACTAGTTTCAGCTTGAGTGCAGAACATATTTATCAATGCAGGGTGATGTATTTGTTCACGGTTTTACGTGTTTAAACGTCAATCATTGCGCGTGTGTGAGTTTTCACTACCTTACTACGAGTATTGTACGTGCTCTTTGAATTCACTGAGAAAAAACGAGTAACGAAAATCACTGTCGTTCCGCTGAAACCGAACATTTACTTCCGGTTGTCGTTGCCCACAGAGTATGCGAGAAGCTGCCAAGAATACAAAGAAGCTGGCTACGTCGACACCAGGCCATACACGATGTACCCTGATATACACAGGGGGCCCTACGAAGCAGTTTGCGACATGTCCCAAAAGAAAGCCTGGACGGTGAGTATGTAATCTATAATGGTTTAGTATCGAGGGAGATGACCATTGATCATTTCATTCCCGACCTATATTGTATTCCGTTGTGTTCCGAGCGTTGTACTTCTTCAATCAATAAAGACTGGAGGCTTGTTAGTATTTCAACTTTGAGAATTTACTACTTCTTCTTACATTATAATTCCGCGTGCGTAGGACTCGACATGGCGCCCCACAATTTCCCCGGCGCATGCGCGCATAATGCGTAGACAAAACCAAGTGATAAACTCGTAGGCGAAACCAAGTGATAAACATGATAACACGACATCTTCCCCTCTTTGAGATTTTGCAAAAATCAGCCCAGTGGCTAGTTATTCATTAGAGTCTGTGATAACCGAGAAGGGAGATAAATTCACTTTAAAAGTTAAAAGTTCAGATCAATGTGTCCTGCATTCCAACAATGTTAAAAAATTGTTAGTTATCCTGGAAGCGGATTGGTCTGGTAACAATGCGGCCGCTGCGGGTCATCGTCACGGCTGGACTGCTGTTGCCCTCGGGAGGTCGGACTGGAGGTAGACCACCACTGGCAGTGTCGGAACTGTTGACATCTGGCGGGCGTTGACCGACTTGGACGATGGACTTGCCCTGGCTCGGACTGGTACCTGACTCTGAATTGTGACTGTCAGAGTCGTTGCAGCTGGGACGTGCTGCATTGTAGCTGGGACTGCCACAATCTCTCTTCTGGTCTCTGGATACAGGGACAGGGATAACGTGACTGGACAGGGACAGGCGCTTGAGGACCGTGCTGGGGTTAGGACGGGACCGCTCAGGCTGAGGACTGTGGAACAGCCTGAGATGACGACGATTTCGCCGGAAGTTCTTGCCGTTAGGCGTTTGTACCACATAGGATCTTGGTGCACACTGCTGTTGGACGATGGCTGGACTTCCCCACTTCTTCTCGTTGTCCAGCTTCTGGAGAACTGGGTCACCTGGCGAAAGTTCTCCCAGTGGACGGACTCCGTGGTGTCTGTCAAATACTTTCTTGTATGCTGCTTTGTGTTCTCTATCCTTGTCAGCCACAGACTTCCTTTCATAACTTGGCGCAAGGTTTTCAGGCAGGGTTGGGAGTGTTGTACGAAGCTTTCGGCCGAATGCTAGCTCGGCTGGACTCTTGCCTGTCGCTGCGATAGGAGTGGCTCTGTGGGCAAGTAGTGCTATCATTGGCTCCTTCTGGCCCAGAATCTTCTTGGCTTCTTGTACAGCTCTCTCAGCTTCGCCGTTTGCTTGCGGGTAGTGCGGGGATGTGGTGATGTGTTCAAAGCCCCAACGCTGTGAAAACTGCTTGAACTCTGATGATGTGAACTGACGGCCATTGTCAGTAATGAGTGTTTCTGGAATCCCGTGACGAGCAAACATGTTGGACATCCGTCCGATGACTTCTGAAGAGGTGATGTTTCTGAGGTAGGCTATCTCGAGGTATCTTGAGAAGTAGTCTATCAGTACAAGGTACTGCTTTCCCTTGAGTTCACAAAGATCAGCTGCACACTTCTGGAATGGCCTATCTGGTAGTTCTGTTGTGATGAGTGGTTCTTTTCGCTGAGTAGCCTGTTTCTCTTGACAGTGCTTGCAGTTGCGGACGATTTGCTTGATGCGCGTGCCGACTCCTGGCCACCAGCACGCTGCGTTCGCTCTCTCACGGCACTTTACGATGCCGAGATGACCGTCATGGATCCTTGCTAGGATTTCATCTCTCATGGACGCTGGTATCACGATGCGGCTGCCTCTGGTGAGCAGGCCGTTGTTCTCGCTGAGTTCGCCGCGGACTTCGAAGAGATCACGCAGTCCTTCCTCAACATCTGACGCGTACACTGGCCATCCTTCTCGCACGTAGTGTAATGCTGCTTGGATCAAACTGTCTTTCTTGGTTTCTTCTGCCAGTTCTTTCAGCTTCTTGTCCGGCATGTGGTAGGACCAGGACAGGTTCACGCTGTCGACGTAGTCTGCCACGTCTTCGATGAGTAGCTCCACTCTGCTCACATCTTCTTCTTTGTACTTCTGTGGGCTGCGAGAAAGAGTGTCTGCCACGACGAGCTGCTTTCCCGGCACGTACTCTGCGATGGGGTTGAATCTCATGAGTCGCATGAGCATTCTCTGACATCTGACTGGGGTATCCTCAAGGTTCTTGTAGTTGATGATGGGGACGAGAGGCTTGTGATCCGTCTCTAGCTTGAAACTGGACAGGCCAACCAGGTAGCGGCTGAACTTCTCACAGGCGTAGACAGCTGCGAGAGTTTCCTTCTCGATTTGTGCGTACCTGCGCTCAGTGGGTGTCAAGGTACGTGAACAGTACGCTACCGGCTTGAGGATTCCGTCAGGGTATTGCTGTAGCAGGACTCCACCTACTCCATAGCTGCTTGCATCTGCACTCACTGTTGTGGGCTTTCTTGGGTCGTAGAAGGCAAGTGTGGGTGTTGACGTCAGCATCTTCTTCACCTCACTCATGGCTTTGATCTGCGCTGGCCCCCATGACCAGGCTCTGTCGTTCTCCAAAAGTTCTGTCACTGGCCGCAGTACTGTCGACAGGTTCGGCAAGTATCGGCCCAGAAAGTTGATCATGCCCAGAACTCTCCTCAACTCCGTCACGTTGGTGGGGTCTGGCATGTTGGTGATGGCTTCAACCTTGGTCGGATCTGGAGAGACTCCGTTCTTGCTGATGCGATGCCCAAGAAACTCGATCTCTTGCTTTCTCAGCTCGCACTTGTCTGGGTTGAGCTTGAGGTTGACACTGGCTAGTTTCTTCATGACGCCGCCCAGGTGGCGCTCATGGGACAGCTCGTCTTCGCTGTAGACGAGGATATCGTCGAAGAAGCAGACGACGTTGCTCTGATCCTTCAAGATGTTTTCGACTGTGCGTTGAAAAATCTCAGGCGCTGAGGATATTCCGAAAGGGAGTCTCTTGTAAAAATATCTCCCGGATGTTGGGGTTATGAACGTGGTGAGCTTCGCTGTCGAAGGGTCGAGAGGCAACTGCCAGAAGCCTGAAGTCGCGTCGAGCTTGCTGAAGAACGCTGACCCCGATAGCTTGTGCAGAATGTCGTCGAGGGTTGGAAGGATGTACCTCTCCCGCTTCACAGCCAGATTGAGCTTCTTGAAATCTGTGCAAATCCTCACGTCGCCGGACTTTTTCAGTACTGGTACGATGGGAGCGCACCAGTCTGTAGGTTCAGTCACTGCTTCTATGATGCCTTTGGCTTCCATCCTGGCCAACTCTTTGTTGACTTTCTCCAACAGTGGTATTGGTATTCTGCGCGCTGTGTGTAGGCTGTAAGGTTGTACATCGTCTCTCAGCAATATTTTCACTGGGGTGCAGTCGACTGGTTTCTCATCCAGTGCACCGAAGGGTAGCCTGTCGATGGTAGTCGATTCTTTTTACGAGACCCATCCTTGTTGACGCTTCTCGGCTGAGAAGATTGTCGGTCTTCGAATTCACGACAAAGATCCGAAGTGGGAATGGCTTATCGTGGACTCTGGTGACTGCTTCGAACTGTCCCAGGCACTCCATGACGCCGCCAGCGCTGCGCAGAATCGTGTTAGATTTCCGTAGCTGTGGTCGTGGACTCATGTTGCTATACTGGGCTGCCGAAATGACGCTCACATCTGCCCCTGTGTCGATCTTGAACGTGATTTTGCTGTTTTCAACTGTCAAGACTGTAGTCCACGGTGGTTCGTTGTTGGTCCCACTGTTCACTGGCCCAATGAAGATTTCTTCTTGTGTCACTCTGTGTACTTCGTCCTCTTCTTCTCCTCCTCTTTCTTCATACTGGTAGTCGTAGTAGTCGTAGTGGTGCTCTTCCACTGAGTGCATCGATTTGCTTCTGCATACTGCTGCGAAGTGGTTTGGCTTTGAACAATTTCTGCACCTTTTTCCCTGTGCAGGACAGATCTCTGTGTTGCTATGGTGACGACCACATCTTGAGCATGATGATGAGTAACCTCCTCTCCCTCTCTGCGAGAAGTGATTTCCACGGCCGCGTGGACTGCCACTGGTATGCTGGTTCTGCTGACCGCCGCCCCTATGGCCAGAGCCGCCGCCCTGTGGATGATGACTGCCGGATCTGTCACCTCGATTACCGTTGTAACCGCTGCGCCTACCGCCTCTGTGATGGCCCCCACTGGCCCCTCTGCCGCTGTGGACTGCATCGATCGTCTGGCGTTGCTCTGTTAGCTGTGTCTTTACTTGTTCATATTGTCGTGCTGCAGTGATGGCATCTTGAAGTGTCAGTGTCGGTGTCAGTTGGAGCTTTTCTGAGAGCTCGCGATCAAGGACTCCAAGGACAAGACGATCTCGGATTGCTTCGTCTTTGTTCGGTATCTGTGCTAGATTTGCCAGATCGTACAATTCTCTCACGTAGGCTTCTATGGTTTCCCCCTGCTTCTGGTTGCATGAGTGGAACCTGGCTCTTTCATGAATGACATTTACTCGCGGAATGAAGTAGCCATCAAATTTCTCCAGAATAGTCGCGTAGACTTTTCCTTCTTCTTCCGACAGTTGAAAAGACGTCAGAATCTTCTCTGCGTCTGCACCCATAACGTAGATAAGAGTACTTATCTGGATTTCCGCGTCTTCTTTGTGCAGCTAATAATAATAATAATAATAATAATGGGTATTTATATAGCGCTTATTCTCAAGTGAGCTCTAAGCGCTTTACAATCTCGTTCACACATCACAAGCAGACAATCAGATACAAGCAAATCACGTAGGCAATCAACACTAGCAGCAAAATCACATACAATCAGAGCAAGCATACAAACACATAACATTAACAAGCGAGCAGGCAGAATAATCAAACACTGTTGAAGCAAGCAACAACAGAAGAAAAAATAAACAAGCAGGCTAAATAATCCAACACAATCAAGCAGGCATACCAAACACAATAAATAAACAAACAAGCAGACAACCAATCGACAATCTAAACAAGAATGAAATAAGCAAATAAAGAGAACAAACAAGCAAGCAAACACAAACGAGATAAGTGAATCAAAACAAAATATTTACAAAATACAATTACAAGAATATGTACGGGGAGCTGTGAAGTTGAGCGGGTGGGGTCAGTGGGAGGGAGGGGGAGGGGGGGGGGGGCTATTTGGCAGATGTGTATGCAAGAGAGAACAGGTGTGTCTTTAGATCAGCGCGGAAAGAGTCAGACTCGGAAGAGGGATACAGACGAAGATTAGCAGGGAGAGAGTTCCAGACGAGAGGAGCGGAGGCAAAGAAAGAGCGGTCACCAAAAGATGATTTCATTTTACGAGGGACGAGGGTGGTGGTGTTTGCTGAAGAGCGAAGTGTTCTGCGTGGCGTGTAAGTGTCTATGAGGGCTGTGAGGTATGCGGGTCCTGTCTGTGTGAATGCGTTGAAAGATAAGCATGCAATTTTGTAAGTGATACGGTCCTCAACACGGAGCCAGTGTAGTTTCTGAAGGTGGGGGGTGATATGCTCAGATTTGCGGACTTTACAGATCAGGCGAGCGGCGTTGTTCTGCAGTTTTTGTAACCTGTCAATGAGATACTCGGGACAGCCATAAAGCAAAGCATTACAATAATCTAGCTTGGATAGAATGAACGCTGAGACAAGGGTCTTTGCCGCTTGCTCAGAGAGATAGTGACGGATTGAACCGATGCGACGGAGCTCAAAGTTCATAGAACGAATGATGGTCTGAACCTGTGCATGCATAGTGAGGTGGGAATCTAACGTAACGCCTAGATTTTTCACTGTGTTAGAAAAGGGGACAGTAGCACTGCCGATGGTGATGGACTCTGGGAGCTGGACAGAGGTAGACATGCGTGGTGAAGAGACAACCATTGCCTCGGTCTTCTCATCATTTAATTTCAGCTTATTGAATGTCATCCATGACTTCACGTCAAGGACACACGCTTGCATTGAGTGCATAAGAATGTCGAAACACTTGGGATCACCCGACTTTTGCGCCTGCGTATCATCTGCATAAGAATGATGAAGAACCGAATGGGCAGTCATGATATCTGCGAGAGGAGTGGTGTACAGAACAAATAGAACTGGTCCTAAGACCGACCCTTGGGGCACGCCATAGCGCAGCAGAGTAGGATCAGAAGTGTTATTGTTGATGGATACAGTCTGAGTACGGTTGGACAAGTACGACGAAAACCAGTTCAAGGCAGAGCTGCTAACGCCAAACACAAATTCAAGACGGCTGATGAGAATAGCATGATCTATTGTGTCAAATGCTGCCGATAAATCGAGCAGCGCCAGAATAGAGACTTCTCCTCTGTCTAGAGCACGTAGAAGGTCATTTACAATTTTCACTAAAGCTGTTTCTGTACTGTGTCCAGGCCGATATGCAGACTGTAGGGGGTTAAACAGTTGGTTGGACGTGAGGTGAGCAGAGAGCTGAGACAGAACTACCTTTTCTATCAGTTTTCAAACAAATGACAAGTTACTAACAGGCCGGAAGTTTTTTAACTCATTATGGTCCAGGTTAGGTTTCTTCAACAGTGGGGTGACGAGAGCAGTTTTGTGGACATCCGGGAAGGTTCCAGAAGTGAGGGACTCATTTATAATCTTAGTCAGGGTGGGGAGCACTACGTCTAAACACTCAAAGAGCAGGGGAGTTGGGATGGGGTCCAGTTTGAAGCCGTGAAGAATCGCTGGAAACGTTGCTTCCACTCGGGCCATGCTGTAGGATTGCTGAAGTCGAAGTTTTCCGGAGGCTTGAACGGACCCATCTTGAATCTTCACTGTTTCTCCTTAGACCAGTACCACGTGAAACCGGTTCTAGAAACGAGACTCACACTGGATTTTGATCTCAGTTCAGCACACGCACTGTTCACAGTTTACCGCTGTTGCGTTTACCGCTGCCACCATGTTGTGTTCCGAGCGTTGTACTTCTTCAATCAATAAAGACTGGAGGCTTGTTAGTATTTCAACTTTGAGAATTTACTACTTCTTCTTACAGTATAATTCCGCGTGCGTAGGACTCGACATGGCGCCCCACAATTTCCCGGCGCATGCGCGCATAATGCGTAGACAAAACCAAGTGATAAACTCGTAGGCGAAACCAAGTGATAAACATGATAACACGACATATTCAAACATAATACATTTTTAGTGTGCTTGTTTATCACCAAGTCATCATTGTCTTGTTTCAGCGATTTATATAAATATAGTTGTCATCAGATATATTGACCATCCATACAAGATCGAGAAATCTCCTTTCTTGACAGATCCAGCCTAACTTTAGAGGAACAAAAAATGAATTCCCTTGCAAACACTGCCATTTTTCAAATGACAGTCAGAGGCCGATTAAGAATGAATTACACTTTTGTGTATCACGACAAAAAGTTTGCAAGTAGACCTTGAAAGAAAAAGGCAGATTCCAAAGGCTTTCGCAGTGATAGGCCTATGTGTCTTGTCATCATCATCATCATCATCATCATCATGATAATCATCATGATCATGATCATCATGATCATGATCATCATCATCATCGTAGTCGTCGTCATCAATTTCGTCATCAATGTCGTTCCACCATCACCACCACTTCATCTGCAACTAAAGCTAATGTTGCTACGGCTGCAACAGCACTATTGCTGCTGCTTCTGCGGCGTCGCCATGCAGTCGCGGCGGCGACGACGGCAAGACTACGGCAACTGCAACTGCTGCTACTACTACTACATCTACTTCTGCTGCTGCGATTACTACTACTGCTTCTATTAGTAACCACTAACTACTAACTACCTCAAGGTAATCCAGGAACAGCGACGGAAACAATGATAACAATGATGACTGTTGTGTAGTCTTTTTCGATCTGTAATGGGCCTTTTCATGTTCTCAACCCAGGTCATTCAACAGAGAATGGATGGGTCGACACACTTCATTCGGACATATTCTGACTATGAAGTCGGATTTGGAAATAACAAGATAAAGGAGTACTGGCTTGGTAAATATATATTTTGCCAATGATGTTGCATCATCATGATGATCATCATCATGCTCTTCTTATTCTTCTTCTTCTTCCTCCTCCCCTCCCCTCCCCCCCCCCCCCCCCCCCTCCTCCTCCTCCCTGCCTCCTCCTCCTCCTTCTTCTTCGTCGTCACCTTCACCATCATCATCATTGGTGTGTGTGTGTGTGTGTGTGTGTGTGTGTGTGTGTGTGTGTGTGTGTGTGTGTGTGTGTGTGTGTGTGTGTGTGTGCGTGCATGCAAGACTAACCTGGACGGAGGAGGCCAAGCAGACCAAGTGGTAGCCTATAGAAGATACATGTTGGTGGATGTCAGGGAACTTCGTCTAAACTACCCTATCTCACAAACTGCATGTCTTGGCAAGAATTTTGGGCTCAGGAAGAAGAGGACAGTACAAGATCTCTGTTTGATTGGATAACATCTCGATAGAGAGCAAAACGACAATCTAAAGACAGCTGCAATGAGCAGGAAAAGCTGGTGTGGTGACTATATTGCAGCCTCCTGACCTATAATTTTATTTGTATCTCAATGTGCGCATGCTTTTCCCGCCACTTGACGACAAGTCTCTCCACTAGCTTCATGGCGACAATGTTCCTGCGTATTTCGTTGGTCGAGAAAAAAAATAATCTAAATGGCGTCATGGGTAAAGGCCTCCGCACACGAGGTAACCAAAGTCTCTTGCCACGTTGCTTGCGGCCGGTTGCTTACCATGTAGCAGGCAATGCTGGAGACTGCAGCTCGCACACGCTTCCACTGTGATTTTGGATTCCATGACATTTCAGCGCCAGCATTTCAGCGCCAACACTTCAGCGCCGTCATATCAGCGCGGCGGCTCTTCAGCGCCGTACACTTCAGCGCCGTCATTTCAGCGGCGACTCTTCTTTCATAAGTTTCAGCCAAACATT